>MEJB01000031.1:2235525-2306925 GCA_001752375.1 Rhazya stricta
GCAACAATATGGACTTCTGTCCTGGGGAATATTATCTAGGGCTTCTAAACTACAATGGAATATCCCATAAAATACTTCGGGGTTCCTCACCACCTCGTAATGCATATCGAGAAACGAACATAAAAGGAAGAGAGAATTGAGTAAATAATTGACTTAAGGAAAACTGGAAAGCTGAAATAAAGAGTCAAAGTGTTTAACCAGGATCATAATTCGGTTTTCCCCAAAGGTCAGTTCTTACCAATTCCTTTTATATTAGGGACTCTTTCATTATAACTAAAGAAATAATTACATTTTGGGGACGGCCAAATCAATTTAAATACAAACCTCATAATACTCCCTCCATCTTTATTTTCTATCGTTTAAAGATATTTTACACAGATTAAAAATCTCGTAAATTATCTAAATTATATAAGTACAAGATTAAATTATCCTTTTTATTACACATCCTTTGTAACCGTTAATAAATGAGTTTGAACATTTTTAGGTATTTATATAATGTCATAATTTAAAATTTTGACAAAATTTCCTTGAACTATGTATAATTTCAAATTTTGAGAAAGACTTTTTATTGAAAATAGTGGTATCAATAATGCAGTTTTTGATTGACTTAATTAGAAATAATGATAAAATTTTAAAAAATTACTTACTTTTATAAAATGATAAATATTTAAAATTAAAATAACAATCTTAATCTTAAAAGCAGATAGAAAAGAAGGGAAGGAGTATTAAAGATACTCTTTGAGGGTCCCTATTTTCAACCAAGGATCTTGACATCTGGTCATTCTTCTCAAAGTAGGTTTTTCCTCATGTTCAATATGGCTATGCTAATCKTCCCATTTCGAGAGCTCTTTTGCTGTCTTCAGACATGTCGGTAAATAAAATTTAGTAAAAGCTTTCTGGATTTTCCTTCAGAAAATAAAAGAGCAAAAACTTTGGAATYTGAAAAAGATAAAAGTTAATAATATAACATAATCTTTTCAGGACAATTTTAATATAGAATATATTTTATAGAGAAGATAGATAGGCGGCAGAGTAATCCTTCATTTTCCTTTTTTTTAGCTTTCTCGTATGCAAGCAAATTTGTTCCCTTTCATCAAAGTCCACTAGAAAATCTTCTCTTAAATTCATCTCAATCGCTTGGAAGATGCCTAATGGACAAGGACAAATCTCTACAATATATTTTTCCCCCTTTGATGAGGTCATACCTAAAATATGAAATTTTAAGTATTCCATGCACTAGAAAGATAATGTAATTTAATTACAGATGGAAGTTTCAAAAGTACTCAGTCACATGTTTAGTATTAATTCTCCCTACAATTAAATCAAATGATACCATGGTCTTGTCGTTTTATTATGCTCAAATATGACTTTTTGAGTGTAAGGGGCAAAGTTTGTCTTGGAAAGCTCGGTCTGTGGGTAAGGCAGTGATAGAATTATGATTTTTTTTAAAATTTTAAATATAGATAATAAATATAAAAAAATAGAAGTGTAACAATTCAATAATAAATGAAAGTATAAATGATATATCTTATCATGATTCTTTACAAGTTTTTATTTTCTGAAATCATCTTGTCATAATTTTATTTTCAATTTGAAAACCTATCTTTCACAGTATAAATATAATAAAAGCTATCATTCATTCCACTTATTATCATCGCCAAGAAATATCGTCTCCACAGTACATAAGTAGCACGGCATACATATGTCAAAATAAACCTTATAAATCAAAGCGATTATACCCTGTTGTTCTTCCTAGTCAAAAAACTGGTTTAATTTGATTTGAATATAATGGATTTTTGTTTTTTGGAAAATGGATAGGGACGAATTTTGTCATGTTGAAAAAAGGTTTTGTTGGGCCAAATAATAATTAAGACTCACCCCAATAATACATACTTTCTGTTTTTCTTTTTCTTTGTAGTTTAACATTTTTGGGTATTAATTCACTTCAGGCAGCCGAAACTTTTAATGGGTCGCAGGAAACTCTGATACAGTCCACTGCCGGTTTTGGACCTTAATGGGCTCTTCCCCCCTAGGTGGTCTGCAGGTTACTGTTCTTTTTATAGATTTTACGTTCTAATAATTTTCTTAAACTTTTRTATAATAGATATGACTATTAATAACTCCGAGAAGATATATGAAAGTAATGTTTGCAAGAAAGTGCAACTGCATTTTTAATATGTTAATTAAAGTGTCAAACAAAATCTTTCCATATACTACATTCATTTTAATTTCGTAATGGAATTATGCATGTAGGATAAAAAATTCATGAAATTTATATAATATTAGATGGAAATGACTAGMTTAATTGTATTTAATTTTTAATACAATTAATTATCTCTATTCAATCACTAATTCTGTCTCTTCAATCACCAGTTCTCTCTCCCCTCCTTTCATTGGATAAATATTATCATTTCTACACAATTGAAGCTCCAGTGTTTTCTTTTCATTACTTAGGTGGAATTTCAAAGTTGGACTTTTAATTTTATTATAACATTAGAAAATGTTAAATTGGAAAAATATCATTAAATACTTCTTCRACTTTATAATGTGACAACTAYTTTGAAACAATTTTTTTTTTAAGGTACGACTTGTAAATCAAAACCAAGGTAGTATATTTAATATATTTTTTCACCTTTTCATTTGTTATTATTCAACAAGAAAAGATCCATGAAATAAACGAGCACAATCATTGGAATATTTTTATTATTACCTCCATTTTAAAATATAAGTCATTTTAGACTTATGCACACAAGTCAATAATGTTAAAATTCAATTAATTACTACCTTGTTCCCCTTCTCTCTTTTCCTTTACAAAGACTCCTACTCATTTAAAGTCTCTTGAAGAAATACAAAAAATAATCAAATAGTACAATATACAAGTCTCTAATATTGGAAACTTTTGCTTGGTAAATGTAAGAAGACTATATTTTGGAAAGAGTTGTGATGACCCACCCTCCCTTAGGTTCCATTGGGGCAGTACGGGCATCGCTTGCCTCTAGACAGTCAAGATATAAGTACACACCTATCAATGGGTTTGGGTTGGCCCGAACTCGACCCACTCAACCCAAATGTTTTTGGAYTGAGCCTTATTTGATTCGGGTTGGGATGAGCTCAGACTTAAGGGCGCTCAAACCCAATAAGCCTAAAATTGATATAGTGATAGTAAAAAAAATTTYAATTTTAACCCAACATCTAACTACCTTCCTTGTCTCTTAGAACCCTTTTTCTTGTCGCCTTTCCTTTTTCTCTTCTTCTTGYTCTCCTTCCTCATTTTCTCTTCCTATCTATGAGCATTTTGCCCTTTCAAATCAAAGGTCTTCCAGGTCTTCAATTGAATGCCTCTCCTCTCCAACTGAATCAAATTTTGCCCTGTTTCTTTTTCACRTCTTTCTCCTTAGGCTCCCTTTAAGCGCTCAATCATAGGAATAGGAAAAAGAGATTATTTGTGCAAGTTTCATCAAGTCTTCTATGCAAAACCTGTACGCTCAAAAAGCAGAAAATGATAGTATTCTGCTCATAAATTATGTAACAAAAATAACATGATCTTTAAATTGTACAAATAAAAAACCAAAACTTATTAGGGATCAAAATCCCTCTTTTCTTCTACTTTCTCTATATGTGCTCATGTTATGGTTTTTCATGCCTAYGTCGACTCCTCCCCTTTTATGTTGCAATTGATTTAAGAATATAATTATGTAATTCTTTTTCTTTGTTCTCAAAGCTATGGTGTGGTTCTCCTCTATTCCTTTTTTTTTTTGGTTCCTATTCCTCTATTTTGATATGTAATATCATGAATTCCTATTACATATATAAACTACAACCTAGTCTTGAAACTTAAACTATATATAGCGAGATTATCACCCTAATCAAGCTAAATAAGTCAAATACTAGTACAAGAGTGAAAATTAAAAGTYTAATGCTAGGCTTTACAGAGTACTAATTTTCTAAGACTCTTCCTTGTTGCTTATAACCCTTATACATCTGTCACTAAAACATGAGTAAAGAAAATAATGAGCAAGGTCCATTGAGTTCTAAGTGCGCAGTTTGCATGTGATTTATAAATCAAGTTGCATTTCACATAAAGGGTATTCACAATTTGCGAGGAAATGATCGAGTTATAAATATGAATACTGGACAAAATCAAGTATCAAGCATGTATATGCAGTTAATAATTGCTCAGGATCCACCTGGTAGATTTGGTACGGTCAAGATATCAGCCTTATATCCTTGTATGCACATGCGACTTTCAACTTTATATCCTCATCTAGCAAGAAAGAGTACTCGCTAGTAGGGTAACATAGATCAGTTGTCCTGGGTGAAACCTCCTGACTAAGGGTATGAGCATCCATCAAGTACACCATGGGATGTTCCTCAAACGCAAGAACAAGTGCCACATCAACACAGAATAATTAGCTATGCAGTAATAAGGCGTCGAGTATRAAGGAAATTATTTGCAACAAGAGACAAAACATATAAAAAGACTTACCAAGGATCGAAGTTAGCGATGCAATGAAGAGTAAAAGCAATAGGAGCGTCAATCGGGTTGGGTCGTCTTGAACTCACTGCGCTCAGCCAGAATTTTTCAGGTCGAGCCTTATGTGAGCCTAGGCTGGGTTGAGTTTGAGTTTAAAATTTGAACCTGAACTATATTCGGGCTAAGCTCGATCCTATGGATGCTCAAGCTCGCTCAACTCGAACATGAAGTAATGTTTGTATACATATATTTTTTAAAATATATTTATTCATTATTTGATGGGGAGTATGGGTAAAAGTCCCTTGCCAAAAATAGGACAATAAATAGCTCAATAAATATTACTTGGGGTTCTTTGTTAATGACCCTAGTCAATCAATTTATTTGGAAAAGAGGCCTTTTTAAATAATCTTTATTAAAAGGCCYCATCTATTAAAGAAACTCTAAAATGTATTATTTCGTAAATTGAAAATATTACTAAATAGAAAACCTTTCAAACTGATTTATAATTAAGATATACTAAAACTAATACATTTTTGTGAAGTATTTCTCGTTACAATGAGCCATTGTGATAGGCTGCCTACCACAATGGGTTGCTCTGATGAGCACTACTCCATCAATTGGCAAAATTATTAAAGTGAAACTTAAAAATTAATTTATAAATTACATATTCAGTGCAATAATGGATTAGTTGTGATCTATACATGTAATACTCGAGATTTCTTTTTATGAATTTTTATTTGATCGTGCGAATCTGTGAGCCAACTAGGGTTCGATAAAATTCTATGTGGTTAATATTTTAATTKTACGTTAATAAGTGCGAAATTATCATGTTTGTCGGATTAGGACCCTTGGTTGGTTAGAGGCTCGATTCGTTGGGTCTATTCATTTTCATTCGAAAAACTAGATTTTTATCGAAAGAAAAGCTCGTAGAATTTAATTTAATAGATTTGGGTTAATTACGGATGGGAAGGCCCGAAGGATTTGGGTTACGGCCCAAGTTAAAAAAAAAAAAGAGAAAAACCTAAAGAACCTAGAATCTTCTTCTTCTTCTTCCTCATCATGCCGCCACCGCCCAAACCAAACCCTAGCCGCCGCCCACTCCCAAACCCTACTGCCTCTTTTTCTTCTATTCTYGCCGCCGCCATTGCCGTTCCTCCTCTGCCTACTCGACGCCCTCGTCGTGACCTTTCCTTACTCTTTCTCCTCTCACCCTCTTCTCCCCTTCTCCTTAGCCGACACTTGAAGTGGCCGCTGCTCGTAGCTGGGTGCGATCATCGGCAGGCCGCTCATTGCGCTGAAGATCTCTGCCAGTTTTGTTCCTTCCATTTTGGTGCTCGAGGGATGCCGCTCGCAGCACGCATCTCCAATGCTCGATTCTTAGAGCCACGACCAGATCTGCTATCAGATTTGTAGTTGCTCAGAGAAGCACGACGACGTGACCTGCACAGCCAAGCTCCTTGCTGTTGCGCGTCGCCCATCTTCGGCTACTGCTCACTGCCGCTTCTGGTCACACTGCAGCTTAGTTGCTGCCATGCCAGAGGGAAGCAATTCGCCGTCTACCGAAACCCCATAGCTGCCTCGGGACGGAAGCACTTCGCAGATCTGCCTTCATCTTCTCCTTTCTCCTTCTCTGCTCGACGCAGCGGAGCCGTCCAGATCTGTTCTTCCTTGACCAGATCTGTGCGCATCGTGCCACTGCTCAGGTGCTCTGCCGCACAGCCAGCCAGCTCCTTGCCAGCCGTTGCTCTGCCCAGATTCGATCACCATCGTCAGTAGAGGTCAACCACTCGCCGGAGCACGTCGGAAAATTGGTCCTTGCTGGCAATTTGCTGGCTTCCAGAACAAAGATGCCCAGGAGCACCCAGGCGCTCTGAGCCCAGGTGCCAGCGCTAGACCAGCGGGCACCCAGTGCCCAGTGCCAGGTGCTCCGTGCCCAGGCGCCAGATACCTGGATGCCCCGACGCCCAAGACTGTTGCGTTCACGCCGCTTTAGCGCACGCCCGAGAACTCAAAACCATTTCTCGAGAGATTTGGACTTTGTGGACTTAAAAGGTGAAAATATTATTAATTAATATTGAAATTTATGACTTATGAAATTATGTCCTAAAGTAAAATTGTGAAAAACATAGATTAAGTTTAATATCTGAGCGAAGGAGTTTAAATTGTATCCTTAAAAGACGTGATAATTGGTAATGTAGGGACTAAGTATGGATTAATAATTGACAAATGACATTCTTGGAATAAATATTGAATATCTAAGTTGGGACGATTGAACTAAATAGATTTTTCTTTCTGTAATCACAAATAGGTTGTTTTGAGTGACCTAACATTGAGAACGGTCGAAGGATTTCACTTCGAGATTTAAATAAGAAACCTTTAACGTAAAGGATTTCGGGTAAGTAAACTCTCATATTCTCATTAACGTATATGTGTTGTTGTTATTGAATTTGAGTTCTGTGTAAGTAAATTCTCACATCTCATTAATTTTTATGAATGAGTAAAATTGAACATTTTTAGTTAGTTTAATATGTTGGGTATGAGATTGTGTTGTGAGATGTGTTAATTGTGTGGAATGATTTGTACGTATTTCATATCCTGTACTGTGTTTATATGGAATGATATGTTATATACGGTGGTATGCTTTTCATGTCATGGGCATGTAGTTAGTGTTCTACATCATTCCTGGCATGAGCCATTCATATATTGAGAAGTGAATGGTTTAGGAAATGAAATTTTGAAAGGGAATGTATTTTATAAAGTGAATGATTAATATTAAGTTCGAATACCTTCTAGTGAGACCTCAATCGTTGTCTGATGGTACAGTCGAAGTCCTAAGGTCTCCTCGTTAACAGTCCTAAGGATACTTGGGATGAACTCTTTGGAAGGGTCCTATGGCCGTCTGAACTAAATGTTTTTATTGTCTACCGGTTCTTTTTCAAACCGCTAAAATATAGGGTATAAGAAGGGACTTTGAAAACTTCTAGACACCAACTCTGAGATATTAATAGAGTCGACTTGAAAGAATATCTTGAAAAACTATCTTTGATCTTCTTCCAAAAGTGTAAGGAATCTCTTAGCTTATCWTTATGGAATCAATTTCAAAATGTTCATTGTATATCCTCACTCTAAAGAATGAAATTTTTGCTAACAAACTTTATCTATACTTTTGAGAGAAAAGATTCCAACATTGTTTAGGACTTAAAACCTTTATTGAAAGGTGAACCTTGAAGAGTTAAAGGATTGTTGTGTTATAAACCCAATTTGTGGGTGAACCTTCTATGTAGTTGTAAAAATATTTTCTTTACTTTTGTTAGTTAAATGGACTTGAAAATCCTAATGGTGTGACCTTAAATAGTAGATGTAATTTTCAAGGAAAGTCAAATCACTATGAATCTTGTGTATCTAGTGTGTGCTTCCTTTTTCTTTTCCCTTGTTATTATCTTGGTTGGTCATAACATTCATTTATCATAAATACAAACGTCGCATTTGTTGCACTCACCAAATGTTTGATAGCTTTATTCAAAGGAAATTTTTTTATTAATTGCAAAATAATTTTAAAACCCAATTTAGACCCCTCTTGGGTGAATTTCTATTAATCCCAAAGGGCTTAAGGTGATATTATGTGGTTTTGGTCATGGCATGAATTAATTGGTTATCTAACTTCTATTGTGGTTCTTACAGGCTTTTATTAGATTTGGAACAAAAAGTTGCATATGACATTCACTGACAACGATCTCCAAGCTTCAAAGACTATCTCATTCACGAAGAGGTAGTATATCCTATCAGTTGAAACTAACCATAAAAAGATCAATGAATGATTCAATGGAACAAAGAGAGCCCTCATAATGGATGTCAGTGTACAAGATCTTCACTTTTCAAGATGATCAAGACATATTCATCAAGGAATATACCTAAAGGAAGACTCTACTGAAAGGCATATATGATCTGACAATACAAGATCTCCAATTGTGATTAATGCTTGAAGATATTTGAAGACTTAAATAATGGATTAAGCTTAAGACTAGTGGTTGAGGATTAATGGTTAGATCTTTTATATGCTAGTCCATTTTGTTTTTGATTTCACTACTTTAAAGTGTTGGAATATTGGGAAATATTTTTCAAAACCTACTTTTGAACTTGTACATACTTTTCATATAAAAGGTTTGAAAATTCGTTGAACTTTATTGGAACATGGGCATTGGATATTTGGAAGTTACGAAGTATGCATCCTTGAAATTGAGATTTTCGGATGAAAGCCCTAAATGTTAAAACTGAAAAGCCTTGTTAGAGAAGTATAGGACAGTGCTAATCAGTCTAACAGCTTAGCCGAACTTGAGTCTRAACCTGAGTTCGGAGGAGGTCGGGTGTCCAAAATTGAGTCTAAAGCTGAGTTTGAAGTGTCTTCAGTAAGGGTTCAAACGTAACTTAGGAGGCAGAGCATCAAGCTTCGAACATTTGAAGCGTACATTCTACGGCTTAGTAATGGTCAAATTTATGACTGTTGGCACAAAATTTCTCACCCTTTTACAAAGAGGTTCTTAACTATTTTCCTCAAGATTCTTGGACACTTTTTAGGCTAAAAGTTCATGTTTCTCTCGATGCTTTCAAACMACATATCTCTAAGATCATAATTCAAGATTCTTAGCTTTGTGTGAAGAAATCAAATCAAGRAAGATGTTGGGTTTAGCTTGACCCATGACCCATAGATACACYCTCCATTACATTCAAATTAGTCTTATATTAAAACAATTCACGCTAGCCCGACACTTTGTTTTTTTCACTCTGAGAATTAAGGAAGAAATAARAAGTAGCTAAAGAGGGGGATTTGAGCTTTGGCCAACCTTGGTAATCCTTAGACGCGTAGTCTCTATATCTAAAGTTAAGCCTTATAATTGTTCGGTGTTGGTTAATGCAATCTTTAGTGTGCATTTAATTGTCCTTGTGGTAGAACTTTATCTTTTCTTTGGGAATTGTGTAATGGGTTGTTAGAAGGAAGATGTTCTTTGAAATCCATTGATGTATGTAGGTTTGGATGATTTAGGGTAGTATGATTATAGGGTAATCAAACGAAAATTTGATTTCTATGGGTTTACTATTGTTAATATTGTCTGTTTATTGCTAATTTGAGTTTACATGCTTGCASGGACCGACCATATCATTTGTGGCTTCGTCCATAGCTGTTGGGGTGCTCTCTAGATGTATACGAATGCACGCACGAAAGAAACATATTGTTCGTGAGCATGGACAAAGCTAAAGATGGTTCATTAATCAATGGCCACCGTCTGTACCTACCATCTATGGCTGCCCAAGTTTTGAATGAAAAATTATCTTTTGAAATGTTATTTATAATTCACGTAAAGCTAATTGTTAGACACGCTTCTAGACGATGTYAGGAGGTAAAATGATTCATAAGGAGTTTAAAAATTGATATCTTTGAGCTTTATAAACTAGAAGAAGTCCCTTAATGTATATTCTCTTTTGAATGAATTAGGAATTTGGCACATTGACGTCATGGGTAGCCAAGAGACTCTGTTTGCTAATTAATAAAGTTTAAATTTGTAAGAATTACAAGCAAATAAACTCCCTCATCCTAAACAATTGTGGAATTGCAATTCTCACATTTATGTGAATGTGTGCTTATGGTTGATTGGAAGTATGTGCATTTATTTGGAATTGTATTTCATTGTGAGGTCTACATTCATGAGCATACATTATTTTGTTAATGACATGTTCCATGTTCATGAATCTATTAAAGGTCAATGTTCTGAATGAAATTAGTAAACGAATTTTTGTAAAGTATGTGTCCTCAATTTTATTAAAAAAAAGTAATGTACGCCTAAGCTATGAAAGATATGAATGAGAAATAGGGTGTGAAGGACCAGCGCACCCGACCTAACCCTCTTTGGGTGAAAAAATAATGATAATGTTATCCTCCTTGCTAGATGAAAGTAAATGTAAATGTGATCTAAACTGCATTGCACTACTATCGATAGAATTCTGACTTGATTCCAAATAATAATTGTCCAATATAGAGCTTAATAGCTAAGCAATATACCAAGTGAGCTTGCGTCATTCAACACTAGAAGAAATTAGGCATCTAACAACACTCAGAAGTGCTACTACATATTAAATTTTATGCACTTTTTTCACCTAGATGTGTTTTGGCCAACTGTCGTGAGATAAGATGTAGCTAAAATTCACAATGTACTTTTAAATGTCACAAAACATTTGCAAGTGATGCTAAAATGCAAACTAATACAAATATTTGGATGCATTTGAAAATGATGCTAAACTRAAATTTTTATGTGTTGTACCGTCGTAAAAATCAATTTTAGTAGCATTAGGATGTGCATCTATATACAACKTAAGATGCASTCGCCTATGTAACCTTGAAGCCTTCTTGATACGCGTTTATATGAATTTATATATTATTGTACGTGCACCATAGGATACATCATAAATCTATTTTTAGAACACCTCCGAATGTTACACAATGTATTTGTAGATGCATCTTGACCTGTTTCTACTTAATACTCTTTATACACATGTGCATGTAAAATATTTAGATGCACTTTAATAATGCTTCCTTTGACCCTATCTAGATAAAATTGACAATGTATCTTCAAACTTACAAATGCAATGTTCTCATGATTTAATCTTGTTGCACATGAATATTTCATAATTTCATAACAGGAAAAGTTCAATTGATATAGAAATGTTAAACAATCCTTACAAACATAAAAAGTCTYCATCTAACAAGTTTGAGATCTATGTAGAAATATCAACCAAAACATATGACTTCAACTGATGCATACTTTAAATTCAATTTGCCTATTCTAAAACATCTTGAAAAACATCSAAAAACTCAAAACTAAAATAGAGAGCGAGATGAACCAACCTTTCATAAATATGAAGAACGCCAAAAAATTCATCTACAAGACTAATTTAGACCATTTAATATAAATATAAATTTCATTCTAAATTACATTACACCACGCAATTACAAGGGGTTCTTATTATTTTTCTTATTGGAATTCCTCTACCTTCAAAAAATGAAAAAGGTATCTTTGAGGATTTACATTACGTAGATCTTGATTCCATGTAATTAGATTCGCACAACAACTTTACCCTTTCACCAATTAGACGAGGCCTAAAGGTTTTATATCCTAGAAAACTTTAGAATCTTTTCTGAAAAGTAGACATAAGTTTCTTACAATGTCCAGATCCCAGTCAGCTTGAAAACTTCATCAAAAGGAAGAATCTAGAGAAAAGCATTGTCTAGATTAGGCTAGAAAGGGAATTTTGTGGAGAGATTGAAAAGGAGAGGGAAAGGGTTTCGATGTCAATTGGGATGAATGGATAAATGGTAAGGGTTAGTTTGTATACTTGAAAAAACTACATCGCTTTTTCCCCTTCCACGTCTTTGTTTTTTCTTTTCTATTTTAAGATRGTGCCATTTGGGAAGAGGGAAAAATTGGGATGGCGCCAAGTATGAAAATAATGAGGATGTACTTTCAAGTGTTGCAGAATTATTCAAATTGTAAAAAATATTTAAAAATAAATAATTGAAATACTTTGTTAAAATGTTTATAAAATATTGCATCTATATGTATTTTTAATAATACTAAGGTAAAATACATCCTAACAAGTGTATACATATGACATGTCTTGATACGAAAGGGGAACAGAGGATATAATTTTTGAAAGGTTTCATACCTAATGCATTACATTACATTCATGCATGGAGTTAGTTATGAACTTTAGCCCGCCCCCTATCTCTAACTCTATATTTCAGGTGATGATAGTTAGGTGATTCGAGGAGATTACTCGGACTCTAACCTAGATATTATCTATTTTCTAGGAGTTTAATTTTCATTAAGTTTCTAATGTATAACTGTAACAACGCYATATCAGAAACTATCCTAATTTGGGAATGTTACCGACTTAATTCTCATATATTTAAAGTTTTAGTGGAAGCTTTTGACAATAACGAAAGAAAATTTAAACGTTTAACAAGTTTATAAATAAATAAAAATTTTAATTAACAGAACGACTCTTGGGTATTAAAACCWGCTCCCAAACGATCTCCATGCACCATCTAGTTAATCATCACCTCAAACGTAAAATAAGGAAATATAGGGTGAGCTACTGAGCTCAGTAAGCAAATCTCATGCATGGATGCATTAATAATGCCCTATATGTCATAAGTTATAAAATTTCACTTTCTCAATAAAAGCTTTATGAACATTTCCATTCCATAAACTTTCTCATAAAAATTTTCCTTTCAAAATGTAGGAACTTTTCAAACATTTCCATTTCTTTAAAGTCGTGAGCTCACTTGGTGCAATACTTAAACATTAAGCTTGCAGTCGGGCATTATTCTTTGGAACTCGATCACATTTTTTACCGATAGAACCACAAAGCGGTTAACATTACTTTAACTTTTCCTGAACATCAAGAGGTGAATAATACATGGATTTTTCACTCTACAAGAGAGTTAGGTCGGATGTGACGGTTCCCCACCCCCTATTTCCTACTCACATCTTTTATGGCTTAGGCTTTACCCCCCTTTTTCAAAATTCTTAACATTTGAAAAATAATTTATTCATAAAATTCCATTTCTTTTTCCAACTTCATTCCTTAGAACCTTCACATTCTAAATGCACGAGTGATTCATGTCAGGAATGATGTAAAATACTATAACTATATAAATCTGAATTTAAACTAACCAACATGTTAACGGTAGAAACATATCACGTAAAATAATCCAATTATAATCACCAGACATATCACACAAAACAATCTAATCATAATCACAAGATATATCACACCAGACAATCCAATTATAATCATAGATTATATCACACAAAACAAGCCAATTATAACCACGAAATATATTATACAAACAATCCAATTATAGCCTCAAAATATATCACATATCGAATACGATTAATGAGTATGGGGGATTTACTTACACTTAGATTCAATAYACATTCAATTCACCTAAGAGTAATTTAATTATAACAATAATACATATGGGTTAATGATAATTTGAGAATTTTCTTACTTGTAGTCCTTAATAAATTTGTTTACTKTCGCTAGCGGGGTTCCTTAGTTGCACACAATGTTAATGTGTTATAGTATCCTAATATTATTACACAAAGAATATTCATCTGAAACTTGTTTAACCAAACACATTCATTTAACACAAGTGTTTACCGTTAATACCTTCATCGTTTTTCCTATGGTGATCTTAACTAATAATTTCTCAAGATGAATTTCCATGTCAATAAAAATCGAACTACGAATAATACACTTTAATTTCATGACTCCAAATTTGTTCTTAAAATAACAATAATAATCGTAATCACAATGTACATTATTTTATCATACAAACCCTAATTTCACCCTAAATTATATTCCAATATATTTCTATAATTATATCCTCCTTTTAACTTTATCATACTAACTTAAATTTCATATTAAACGTATTTCATATTTTATTTCTTAATTATTTTACACAATACAAAATTTAGGTCATTCGGTTAATTTAAATGAGAAAACTAAGGATTCACCTTGAATCCCGAACCTTAGGTGTGGTATCAAGTCTAAGATGTAATGGCGTCAATCATGCTCGGAAAAAAATGCTCCGAGCATGAAAACGGCGTACCTCGTCTCGCA
Organism: Rhazya stricta; assembly: GCA_001752375.1. Classification (NCBI taxonomy): domain Eukaryota; kingdom Viridiplantae; phylum Streptophyta; class Magnoliopsida; order Gentianales; family Apocynaceae; genus Rhazya; species Rhazya stricta. The sequence goes on from MEJB01000031.1 coordinate 2,249,681, forward strand.
CGTGCTGTGTGCGTGCAACTGGCTCGAGTGGACGATTCACGGTGCTTGGTCACCTGGGCGCCTGTTTGCCTGGTCCGTTGGGCGCTTGGTTATCGAATCGCCTGGGCATCTGAGCGCTTGGTCGCCTGGTCGCCTGACGAGAACGGAACCCGATTAGCGAACGCAAGTGCCTTGCGTCACTYCGCATTGTTCAYGACGGAATCCGATCAGCGAAAGCATGTGCCTTGCATGTAAGAGTCTTTTCAGGGTAATTGTGTCATTTCAGACTCTTTAAACCTCGCTGAAACTTGTTACTTTGCTTCACCTAACACGTTTATCTCTTGAAAAAGTCATCTCCCTTTTTCTCTACTAATGTCGTCTTCTCCATCTCTTTCATCACTTTCTCTGCAAATCTCACTCATGTTGACCAAAATCTAATCTTGCAGCTCATGTGCATCAGTACATTTTGCCGCCGTCACCAAAACTAATATTCTTTCGTTGGGTTGTGAAAGTGGTTTCCTTGGGAATCAGGCCTTTTGGTAGTGAAGGTATAGGGATTTTGAATGGCGGCTTACGTGATTTAAGTTCTCAAAATCATATGGGCAGTTCCAATTCAATTTTAGGTCCTCAGAATCAAATGGGTAGTCCCAATTTGCATTCAAATCATCAAAATTCTGTTTTCAAATTTGAATCAGCCTCAAAATAATTTAGTTTCTGCCACAATGCATGGRGAGGATAAGAAAAGGAGGAAGAAGGGGCTTCCTCGCAAATAATTTGAGGGCTGAAAGGACCTACCGGAAGAAGCTCAATGATAGGCTTTGCATTGCGATTTGCGTGAAATAGCCTTGCATTCTTCTATCTTCTTGAGTCCCTTCCTTATCTTGAATATTTCGCTTGACATTGTTGATTGTATCAAGCTCTTGACTCTAAGGTAATTGTCTTGCCTTATCTTGAATCATTGCCATGAGCGAGTCAGAAAATGAGATGGAGGGTGGACTTCTAGGTATTCTAATTGGCGATGGTTCAACCATTCTCGAGTTATGTCAAAAAAAAAAAAAAAAAAAAAAGGTTGGTGATGTGCACTAGCCTTTGCCCTTTACACATGAATTATTATTTCTCAATAATGTAACGAATAGTTGAGACTAGGGGAAAATTGATGTTAAATGATTCTTTTGCCCTTGAACTAGTTGGCACGCGCAAGGACATGCGTTTGCTCACCAGATTCCATCGTGAGCAGTATCAGAGTGGTATAAATAAAGCCAAAAAATGTTAAGGATATAAATAAGGTAAAAAAAATTTAAGGATATATTTAAAAATTTAAAAATTATATAGTAGTAAAAAATACTTTTTTGAAAGTTTTTTCCATTTTTTTCCCTCTTTTTTTCTTCTCATTACTTTTTCTTAACTATCAACTATGAAAAAAACTTTTATAAGAAAATACTTCTCATTTTTCCTAGTAAAATTCTAGAACCAAACAGCGTCAAAAAGGAAAAACTTGTATGACTGGAGGAGATTAATGTCGCTTTTATTAAGGTGACCCCTCAAAAGGAAAAAGAAGACGACTTACCGGCACAAGTACAAAGGCAATCGTTTTTCTGTTGAGACTTTCAAAATCTACCATCTCTTATTTCTCCTTTGCCGGTTTTGCAGCTCCATTAATCACTGACGAATTGTGATAGCATTATTTAACAACACCTCAGAATTTGACATTCTTATTACTTCATTTTACTACATCTACGTGTCATGACAAGTCATGACATGTAGCTTCTTGAGGTATGAAATGCCACATATCAGTATCAAATTTGTCTTCCGAGGAAATTATCATCTTAACCCACTGCCCTGCATCTTTTAAAAAAAATTAAAAAAAAGCATCTCTACCCTGTACCTTATTCTGTCATCTAGGAAATTGCCAACCTCCTTGGGCTCCTTTCGTAATATTAAATCATTTTAAGAATTTTTTATAATATAAGTCACTTCATAATTGTAAAGAAAATCAAATTTTTTCTATTTTTATACTTTGAAATTGACTTATTTAAATGTATTCATTATTAGTACTTGATCTRTATTTATATTTTTTCGAAAAATTATGAATGAGATTGAAAATTTATTTAAAGTTAAGAAAGAGAGGAAGAGGAAAAATGATAATTTAATCTTGAATTCAAAAAAAAAAAAAATTAAAGAAGATCTATGTAATATTAGCATGTGCATATGATGTATAGTATTAAAGAAGGGAATAATAATTTTTTACCACAATATACTTCTACAAAAAAGTGCGAAGAATTCTATAGAAATATTAAAGATGTTTATAGACGAATATCTATATCATTTTGATTTAATRATTCAYAAAAGAAAGATAAAAGTGATATTTAATTTTACTATATGAGATTTACGAAATTATTACATCATATACTTAACTGATTTTATTGGATAGATGATAAGYAGTCAAAACTAAATACTGCAAGTAAATATGAACTTGATAAATTGACCAAAATAATGAGAGTTACTTATAGTCAAACCAAAAGAAAAAGGAAAGCTTCAAGATGACTAATCAATATTGTACTATCATCTTTTTCAAAATAAATAAATATAACAAAATTACTGCACGAAAATGTTTTATGATAAGTGTCCTACCTAACGAAATTCAACTGAGAAAATAAAATAGGAAAAAGAGTCTATCTAARCCGTTCATGTCGCTTTTGGGGTTTCGGCTTTTCCTTCCATATGCTCTTCTTCTGCGGAATCTCTTCGAATTCAAAGAATCATATCACCCAGAAACAAAGAGAAACTATTCAACCTTKGGCTGATGGGTAGTCAAGAAGATGAAAGATTACTCTTGGAAGAGGGACTTATGGAGGTTTTTCCATTGGCCTTTTTGTTTATTGGTTACGCATACTTAGGTCTATTAGAATTAAATTGTTTTCATCTAAACAAAAGAATGAAAATAGTCGAATCTCTAATGTAAGATTTTCATTGATACAAGAAAGGGAAGAAAAAGATAACTGAGGTTGTTGGGACAGCTAGCTGTATTAGTTCTGTGTGTCTGTGTTTTTATTTATTTTATTTATTTTTTCCGTTCTTTTTTCCTGGTATCATTAAAGCTAATATTTCTTGCATGATCTATTTATTTGTGTCTGGAAGAAATGGCTGAATCTTTGAGATCACTGTGCAGTTTCAATTATCAATGGGTTTTTTTCATGGTTGGGTTCCGGTACTATCTTTTGGTTTTGACCTGTGAGAGCTCTTAATGCTTGATTAAAATTTTAAGTTGAAGTAGTGCTTAAGCAGCTTGCGAGAGAGTTATTTTTTTATAAGATTTATTTACTTATTTTATTTGATTCTTTTTTACCTCATCTGTTCAATTTTTAAACATGTTATTGGGCTTACGTTCTTTCTTGGAGAAGACCATTATAGGATCATATTTCAATATGATTTCGGTGTGAAAGAGTTAATTYTTTTTGTTGTAAAATTGTTGGTGAATCTGAACAGGATGATTACTATGTGGGACGGATAATGTTGCCCAAGTTACTAGTACAATTTTCAATTTTGAAAAGTATTCGATGTCCAATAGCTTGACATAGTTAATACTAGAACTTTGTTATATCAGATTAGGGAATTGTCGCATTGCTAATTTTTATACTTGTGTAACTGAAAACACCAAAGCAACTGCTTTTGTAATAACTTTAGTTAATGAACGGGAATTCTGTTGAACACCATTTGTCAGGACCATACTAGATGACTTTCTAAGGTCATGACTTTAGCTTTTGAATGTTCATAATTCTTATCAGATTCAGGGTAATTCATGTTTTAGGGTTTCAAAACTCCTTTAGTTTTTGAGTTCTACGAACATTAAAATGTGGGCTTGGTTTTGCCAAGCCAACCATATGTGGCTAAAGCACCAAGCTTGTCTAATAATAACTTATTAATGAGAGTTTTAGGRTAGGTAAACCCAGGATATAGAAGGGCACTACCAGAGGAAGATGAAGTGAAGTTAGATGCAACAAGTATGCTTGGTAAAAAATATGCAATGCCAATTTTTATAGATTTGTAGCTTAACTTCTCATATTGGTGCACTAGTTTGTTGGAGATATGTCAATGAAGTCTCCTGATTTTTAGTTAGTTATAAATAATAGACCCATTTGACCGATCAATGCTTATGTTAGGTTTAAATACAGTGGGGGCAGGGGCAGTTTAGTAATTAATTCATTAGGGCTTAAGTATAAGTGGGAGATTAAAGAGTCATTTAGTTTTTCTATGCTGATTATATACATCAAGTAATTAGGAGGGTAATATTCTGTGAGAGAATAAGCTTACCTCTCGAATGGTAGGCCAATTCATGTTCTTGTTTGATTGATTATCAATAAAATTAGTCCTAATTTTCCCTAATTCCAATTAATTGTTCCTAGTCCGATGAATTAGTATTAGAGCAATTCCCAAGGGAGATGGTGGCGAAGAAAGTGAATGCCCTAGGAGAAAAGCTGGAGAGTGAGGATGGGGAGATCAGATCAGTGATGGAGGAGAGATTTKAGATCTATGGAGAGTTGTTTTTCCTCCTTGGAGGAGATGCTGAAGAAATTGACAGACCTGCACTCCAATCCAACGACGATAGCACTGAACACGGTGACGACCTCTGGAAAGCAAGGGAAGAGAGATGGTGAGATCGGGATTGATACAGCCTTCGGGGGGTTGCTGGTTTTTGGGGCTGCATGACCTAGGGTTCAAATTATAGGGGGGCATACCAATCCGCRGTGGTATGAATTGGCCAATGGGTCAAGGGCGAGACCAACACCCTCATTTCATGGGAGGTTTCGTGGCTGGCCAGAACTTGTATAGGCGTGATTCAAAAGATAGAAAATTGATATGCCAATCTCTGAGGKCKAAGAYGCGTATGGGTGGTASAGACCATAGGGTGCTAAAATTTGAGGAGATTAGCAGATAGAAGCCTTTGGAATTTTTTAGCCAGAAGCTTTGATTTGCAGAATTGTGCAAAGTTCTGAACTGAAGAGAAACAAGGACAGAATAAAACATTAGCAAGTTTTTGAGGAGAGAGGAGACTTCATTTTGTTCTTCAGCTTTTTTAACCAACCTATTCAAAGCTAACCTAATATAAGTGAAGAAAACCTAGAACAAGACTTCCTAAAGCTAAGAACTATAATGTTAGGCAAACTTAAGGGCTAAGGAACTTTGAGAACTGTACTTTTTCGATTGCCTAGCTGGTATCTCGGTGTTGTGTCTCATTGTTGTATGTTGGTGTCGTTAGCTCTGAATAATCAAAATCTAGGAGTCAGATTTTTATTTTGTTCAGGAATCTACCAAAAAAATCTAGGGTTAAGACAAATGATAAACCAACATAAACGACTTATGGTTCAGTTATTCATACTGTAGGATAAGGTGGAGATGAATAGCTCTTTATTTTTCAGGTTTCAAATRGTAACTATGATGTACAAATGCCAAGTGTCATTGGATTACTTAACTAGTTTCTAAAACTTATTTCATAGAAACTGATATTTCCATTTCAGAGGTAGTTATCTACTTCAATTTCTGCACCAATTGACAGGGAGAAGCAAAATTTTAATTAATTTATTAGTCACAGTTTTTCAGCAACTCAGAACACGCCGTTATGTTGAATGATGCATTTACTTAGAAAGATGCACTTTAATTTAAAGGAACTTTTTGCATTACKGTCAGAATTCCAGAAGATATGAAATCATTACACAATATCCTTAGTCATGTTGAATGTGAAGGGGATAAATGGACGTTTGTTAAAGTTGTTATGTCTGGCAATTTAAACCTTTAGTTGGAAACCAAAGGTTGCAGAATTTCTCCAATAATAGCTTTGGGTGTGTGATCCTGATGGGCTCATCGTTAATGCTAACCAGGTCTGGTGGGGTTGGCCTCCACTCTTCCTTTTTATTTTTCATTTTTGACAGAATATCTTCACTCATCTGTGTCCCATAAAAGATGGACCATTACTTGTGCATTGGAAGGAAGCACGAGTTTAGTCAATGGCGGAACTTGATTTTTTGGCCCAACATTAAAATCTATCTTTCATAATTTAATTGTGTATTAACCTTGTTATCTGAGGGGAAATGAAAATTTTAATGAATTACTAATAAATATAAAAAAGGATTACTATGAGATTACATTAAAATAAAACTTGAAGAGATTTCTACATATATTAAGACACACAGACACTATATATTTTTCGGTGAAGCAAACTTGAAGATTCATTAAATTAAAAGATCAACCCATCTTAACTACTAAACTAAAAGATACTTAAACTATTAAAAGAGATTAAATTAAAGGAAAACTTGAATATATATATATATACACACACTATATGTTTTTGGGTAAAGTAAACTTCAAGAATTTATTAAATTAAAATATGAAACCCATCTTAAAACTGTTAAACTAAATGAAGGAATAAATAACTAAAAAGTGAAACGAATTGTTTTTAACTTAGCCAACTTAGATAGAAATAGTTTATTTTCCCTGAAGAACTAGGGTTGAGATTTTGTTTGCTGAATTTTAAGTGCAATTTGCATGTTTCTTTCATGCACTTCTTTCCATTCTTCTGAATTAGAAACCAATGAAACGAGAATAATTGTGCAGGAGGAACACCAGATCTGAGTAGTGTGAACATTTTGTCCTTCCTAATTGTGATAAATTGTGAGTGAAAGGCAAATATAAATAAATATTCAGTGCCTTGCCATGTACATATCTTATGATACTATAGTTGTATACTCGTTCTTAGATCTTGCTAGATATTAAAGCAAATGAAAATTGCTTGAGAAGATAACAAACCCTACCTAAACATGATTGAATTAAAAAGAGAAATTTGCAGAATCTGGTGTGCACATGGCCCCTGCTTGTCCCTATCAAGTTCCACTTTTGGTTCTATTCAACCAATGCGGCTTCCATATGATTTATGTCTGAAAGACATCAAAAGTTTTCAAAACCATGATCATTACTAATTTCTTAGAGCTGTAACTGCCTTCAGTTCTGCATCTTATCTGAAGATGTTAATTTATTTTATTTATTGATTGATTTACATTGGGGAACTGTGATCGTATAGTCCTCTGAACGGGGTGGGATTATTGTGGAGGAAGGAAAACAAAGAAATGGTTTCTGGTATTAGGATGTCAATACAATTGATAAATTAAATGCGTAATAACTATATGGACCTTTTTTCCCCTATTTTTAGGTGTCTATTTCGTGTTCTATTCCCCGTATCTGTTCTAGTTAATAACTAAATATCTCAGGTCTATGCATCCTTTGGTGTGGAACTTGTAACCTCATATTAAGTTTTGAGTTTTTCATTATCTTTCTTCCCTTTTTCTCTGACTTGTATGGAAAAATCTTATCTCACATGCAATCTTTTGATTCTTATTTCYGAAACAGAGGGGAAAAAAATGCATAAGCTTGATTGATGTATTGGCAATGATTGACATATTTCTGGAACCTCTAACTGCGAAAATAGATGATGTAGAACATGAAAGGGTCAAGGAATTTAGAAAGTTCCAAGTCAAGCAATGATTCGATAATCTAGCTTCAGTCTTGAAAATTCTAGTTTATGAGCCAAAAGGTAGGAAAATTTAGTCTAATTCAGTTTAGGAGTCTTTTGAGGTCTTCAGAAATTTCCTGATTTGCAGTAATTTTCAGTCTCTAGTTTTTGCTTCTGGAAGTTTTGGARTTGAAGTTGATCTAGTTATCCTAGTTATTATCGGGTTGGTCTCTTTTATGAGTCTRGTCCTGGGAGGTTTAGAAGTTGATCTTTGCATCTATAAATAGGAGAATTCTCTATTCAATAATGTATACCTGTTTTAGTCAATTAAAAAGAGTACATTCTTTATCGCATTTGTGTGACACTGTCAAGCCTAAGGTGTGAACATATCCTAAGTTGACTCCTAGGGTTTGTCCCTCTTGCTGTGACTCTAGGAGCTCTCTGTTATTCCCTTTTTTACTTTTCTGTTATTTAATCCCTAACTTCCGCATTGAAATCCTTTTCGACTCTCTGGTGCTCTGTTAGATGGACTTCCTGCAATTTAATCACTATATTCAGCCTAGCTTTCCTACATAAAGCTGAGCAGAATCTAGTGTAGTCTCGTGGGGCAGCTTTGGTGGGTGTGTCCTACATCAGTAGATCCCTTGGTAATTTCAGAATCTTTTCTGTTCCAAGGAGCTTCAACTGTGAAATGCATTACTTGTGAGGATTGCTCAGTGCACACAGGTTGAAGATTCTTATAATGATGAATCAGCTCATATTTATCCTTTAGGAAACCCCTTATGTATTGAGAGATATTCTCATCAGCGGGCAAAAGAAAACCCTATTGCTTTTTTTCCTTTTCTTTTTTCTGTGCATGGGGCTGCAGAAAAATAATATCTGGAAACCTGTTTATGTTTTCTATTCTATGTTTTCAGAATGAAAGCAGGGGATTATACACTGGAGATGGTTCAGTTGACTTTAAGGGGAATCCTGTTTCAAAGAGCAACACAGGAAACTGGAGAGCTTGTCCCTTCATTCTTGGTAATCCTCAGCTGTTGTKCAGCCTTTTCTAGTTTTTACTGTTTGTTGGTTCAACTTAAACTATGAAATGTAACAGGTAATGAATGTTGTGAACGACTGGCCTACTATGGGATATCTACTAATCTTGTTACTTATCTGACAAAGAAGCTACATGAAGGAAATGTTTCAGCTGCAAGAAATGTCACTACTTGGCAAGGCACTTGCTACTTGACTCCTCTTTTAGGAGCAGTGCTTGCGGATGCATATTGGGGAAGATATTGGACAATTGCTGCCTTCTCCACTATATATTTCATTGTAATGTTCAAACTTCAACTTTATTTCGTTTGTTGCTTTGTGGAGTGTTGGATGATTTAGATGATTAAAGTCAATGAAATTTTGTTTCCTGAATTCCAGGTTGTTAATGCTTTCACCCAGTTTTATTAGTTGATATGCAGGACAGGTCAATACCCACAAAGAAATTAATTTGTTTCGTCCTCTGTATCATGGAGTAATATTGGGCTCTGGGGTTCCATTGTTCAGATTCTTTGGAAAAGAAGTTGTTGCTTTGTGGAGTGTTGGATGATTTACATGATTAAAATCAATGAAATTTTGTTTCCTGAATTTCAGGTCATTAACACTTCCACCAAGTTTTGTTAGTTGATATGCAGGACAGGTCAATCTACAAAGAAATTAATTTGTTTCGTCCTCTGTATCATGGAGTAATATTGGGTTCCAGTGTTCGGATTCTTTGGAAAATAAGATTGGTGGAGAGTGACCAGAAATCCCTAAAATGCTAATCGAATGCTACAGCAAGATTTGGAAGTTCCTATTGTGTGATTTGTATTCCACTGCTGAATTATGATTATATGCAGCCAATATTTTTTCTTTCTGGCTGATCAAGTCTAGTAAAAAGAATGTTTGCTGCTCTTTCCTTAATGTATTTATTTCTTGCYTATCTTAATGTCTTTTTATTTCTTGCTTCTAAGCAAATTTTATTCATTTTGTTGAACCTTATAATTGTATAATCTTTATGATTCAGGGAATGTGCACCTTAACTCTATCAGCATCAGTTCCTGCTTTTAGGCCTCCTGAGTGTGTGGATTCTGTATGCCCTTCAGCTAGTCCTGCTCAATATGCTATATTTTTCTTTGGCCTATATCTGATTGCACTTGGAACCGGTGGGATTAAACCATGTGTTTCCTCMTTTGGGGCTGATCAGTTTGATGATACAGATCCTAAAGAGAGAGAGAAGAAAGGCTCTTTCTTCAATTGGTTTTACTTTTCGATCAATATTGGGGCTCTGGTTTCAAGTAGTTTGATTGTCTGGATTCAAGACAACGCTGGGTGGGGCCTTGGATTTGGAATTCCTGCACTGTTTATGGGCATTGCTATTTTGAGTTTCTTTTCTGGCACACCTCTCTATAGGTTTCAGAAACCTGGAGGAAGCCCTATCACAAGAATGTGCCAGGTTGTAGTAGCATCATGCCACAAGTGGAATTTGCATGCTCCTGAGGATAGTAGTCTCCTGTATGAAACACCAGATAAASTCTCTGCAATTGAAGGGAGTCGAAAGCTATTACACACGGAGGAATTAAAGTACACTTCTTATCCCTATAGTTGCCTTATCATTTTCTTATCCACACAAATCCATAGAGACATACAGGCAGATAAAGGTGCATGCTCACCCATGCAGCTTTTCTGACTTACGGCATGATTGGCATTCAACTATTGAAATAAATTTCAATCTTTTATTCTCTCCATTTTCATGTGGTTAGGATTTCAGAAATTGTATCTTGAATTTCTTTTTTCTAACAAAACAGAATATCACAATTTTCTTTCTTCTCTCTTTATAGCAATTCAGATCTCTAGTTTCTTAAATRATATTCTTATTGGATCATSTCTTTAGATATGGCAACAATCAGATGGAATTTTGATAGTAGTTCCTTCTTTGTTTGCCTGACTTGATATCTATGGTTTCCAAGTTATGCTGTTTCTCTGGATGGCAACATGTGAAGCATGTGACATTTTAGTGCATTTGTTGAACTGTTAATTCCAAACCTAGTAATCGAGGCACGATTTGTTCAGTTATATTCTAAAAAAATGTATCTGTTATATTTTGTAATGAAAGTCAGTGCCTKGATAATTCCACATTCTACATACCCAGGACTTGATTGAATACTCACTTGTGCTATGCGTTTTGTGCAGATGCCTTGATAAAGCTGCTGTAATTTCTGATGAGGACAACAAAACTGGGAACTACTCCAATCCTTGGAAGCTTTGCACTGTAACACAGGTTGAGGAACTGAAAATCTTGATCCGGATGTTTCCCATTTGGGCAACTGGAATAGTCTTTTCTGCCGTTTATGCTCAAATGTCAACAATGTTTGTGGAGCAAGGCACAATGATGAATACTTCCATTGGTTCTTTTACCATTCCTGCAGCCTCTCTGTCCACTTTTGATGTGATCAGTGTGATTTTCTGGGTTCCARTCTATGACAGAATCCTCGTCCCAATTGCTAGGAAGTTTACTGGCAAAGAAAGAGGATTTACAGAGTTACAACGAATGGGAATTGGCCTCTTTATTTCTGTCTTATGCATGTCTGCTGCTGCTTTAGTAGAGATCCGGCGRCTACAACTTGCAAGAGAACTTGGACTAGTTGATGAAGATGTTGCAGTTCCACTCAACATCCTTTGGCAAATACCTCAATATTTTTTACTGGGAGCTGCAGAAGTTTGTACATTTATTGGTCAGCTCGAATTCTTCTATGACCAGTCACCAGATGCGATGCGTAGCTTGTGCAGTGCCTTGTCGCTCCTGACAACTTCTTTAGGAAATTACTTGAGCTCTTTTATTTTGACTCTAGTCACATCCATAACAACTCGAGGAGGAAAACCTGGATGGATTCCAGATAACTTGAACAAGGGCCATCTTGACTATTTCTTCTGGCTTTTGGCTGGACTCAGTTTCTTCAACATGGTGATCTACGTCTTCTGTGCCAAAGTTTACAAGTCAAAGAAAGCGACTTGAGAATTCTTGAAGGTGCTCTCTGGCAATCCTTGCGTTAAAAGTTCGACTTTGACTTTCGAACATGAATGTGACAAGTAGTTTATTTTATGCTGCAACAATTTCATTACTTCTACAATATAAAAAAAATGTAAATAAATGAAAGAAAATTTGGTTTTACTCGGCTTTATATTTCCTAGAATTGTTGCTTTCACTGACAATGTAAGCTGCTGTTCTTTCTTAATTTGCTTGCTCTATATTTTGTTTGAGACTCGAGCTTCGTTTGATCTTTGTTGACCGGGAGCTGGGCTCGAATGGCATTGTGACGGAAAATCTAAAGAAATGACGGAAAATGTAAGAATGACAATCAATTAGCACTCCTTTTGTCTAGAGAAAGGGAAAAATTTGCAGTAYATGTAGCTCTCGCTCATCTTAACTGGGCGCTTTTTGATACATTCTTTATTTGGATTTGTTATTAAGCATATCACTGTCGTTCTTATGCTCTTGATGTATTTTGCTGTGAATTATAGGCTTTAATTGTGTTCAATTTGGAGTAATGGTAAGTGTAACTAGTTGTTCTCTGATATTCACAACCTATTATTTTATTCAGATTTTATTCAGATTAAATGCAAAAGATAGTGTGAAATTCATATAGGCAAGTCCATTGGATAACTGGATGTTGTATTGCAACAGAAAGCCATAAGCTTCAAGGGATCGTACATGCGGTATAAATAAAAGTGTAGAAGAGGCACATTAAATGAGTATCTAGGTTGGAAGAGGCGTACAGTTCGTTGGTCCCTGCTGACTTGAATTTTACTGGAACTCTTGAGACAGTAAGTATAAGAGTGGGGACCATAAATCAATGACGAGAATGAGACAAAAGGTGAATGCTAAATTATCAAAGCTCCTCTTGTAAAGAGGAACAAGATAACTGAAAGGCAGAGAGTATTCTTTGACAAAAGGATCRAAGGAACAATTAACTGTAGTTCTTAAAATTTTCATAGAAGTTCCCAGGGGAGACAGGAAGGCGATAGTCTAGTCCTYCTTCACTTGTAGTTGTAAACTGAGTTTTGAATTTATATATTTCAGCTTCATCTTATTTCTGTTTGAGTTTTTTATTATTGGCACGAGTAAATTTTTCACGAGATATATATGAATTTGGACAAGTTTGTTGAGAGTTCCTAAACTCTTAATGTTGAGATTATTTACCGATGGTTACTGTTATCATGTTTCTATTGCTTCTTCAAGTTAGTTTGTAGTTTGAGAAAAATGCTTGTTTAATAACTAAAAAATAGAATATGTTGTGAATAATCTTGCTCCTCAAATAGGCTATGAGATTCTTCCCTTCTTTTCTTGCTGCATTACCTTCCTCCTTTTCCTTCTGTGATTTCACTTACATCCTCCAGATTCCATATTTTTTCTTTAAGTTCATCCTTTCTAGAGTCTATCCATCAAGTTTCTCCATCATCTTTATTCCATTATTTAATTGAATCTCAAAGGCTCTTTCAGATCTTGATCAGAAAGTAAACATATGGCAAATTCTTGTCTTCATTCATCTTGACTGAATGCATGTAATTTACCAGTATATGGAACACTTTATTCATCAAATTGAAATGTTTAACTTTTCTCTCATTAATCTTCTTGAAGCTCTTAGCCTCCACAAATATCTGTCTGAAGTCTACACCATCATACTCAGTAAGGGCACATCTTTGGTGTTTTCATAGTAAATGCAGCCATTTGCAGGGGCGTTGAAGATAAAATTTATCTTCTCTAAGTGTAGCATCATATCTCTTTGCTTGATTTTGCTAACCCAAGTGATTTTCCTAGTTCCTTCATCAACCAATTGAACAAGAATTTCATGGAATTTAAAGACAAGCTCAAGATAGGCTTCTTCATTTATTGATAACAATCCTTCCTAGCTATTTTCAATACAAACCCAAATTGAGAAGGAATTTAATGCCTGAGTATCTACGACATTCCTTCATAGATTTTCTAAAGGTTTGTCTGTTTGAGCATCTAACTCTTTCTTGAGCAGTTGCAATAAAAATCTTGAATTTTTCCATCTTAGAATGAAAATCAGATGATGTTTTGGAAAAGATATATGAGAAGTTTAGAATTAGGTATGACAAACAATTCAATCCATAGAGATAAATTGGTTCAAAATATCATGATTCAGGTGTAAAATGCAGCAGTTTCTGGAAGAAGGCATGAAAAAATCTTAAGATGGAAAGTAAAGAGGTTTGAGATTCTTCATATGACTTCTCAGGTTATGTCCAAGACCTAAGTTTGGAGATGTGTTGACTTTGGCCATTTTTTTAGACACTTGAGTTCCTGATATGTTTTTTTGTTACATAGAGTACTTTAAGACGTCCGAAACACATTATCAGGTTTGAAATAATTGTTTRTTTTATGAGCATATAAAAAAAATTAATATCAMAACATAAAAGTGACTTGAGTTTGAAAGAGAGACACACAAGATTTCATTTAGTARACATTTTATGTTGAACTGAAAATATGACATAATTCATTGGGCATATATCTAGCAGAGATTTAATGGTGAGAAATAACTTGATATATGACATTTTATGAGGTGCAAATTTGTGTTTGTAGCTAGCCCCTTTTCTATCATATAAAGACTCTTGAGAGTTTAAAAGTTTTTTCAAGTTTTCCTTTTCATTTGTGAGACATTGTAGGGTAACATTCAAGTTGATGAGGTGTTTTTTTAAGAATGTCATGCTTGATTATAAGTTTAACAAAAGAGGAGACTCTTTTATATAAATTCACATTTTATTTAGTAATTTTATCTACGCTTATATAGATAGGTTGTACTTATCACACTCAAGCATCTTTTATTGACTCATTCTGGGATTATTTATCAAAAGCTAGTTTAGCATATGGTACTTGAGTAATAACTTGAAAGCTAAATTTTTAAGGGCTGGTTTGTCATCATTGTTCAAAAAGACTGCAGAGGTTTATAATTAAATAGATTTTGAGGACTACATGAAAATAATTTATGGTAAAAAAGATGGGGGTCAAAGAGTAATTAGAATTTGCTAGTTTACATTACTAGAGTAGAGTACATTTTAGAGGGCCTCRATACAATATAATAACAACAAACAATGCAGAATCTTTAAACTCTACATTGAAGATGCTCGAAATTTTCATATAGTTAGTCTAATCGAGTACATTAGATAATTATTGCAAAAATGATTTTTTGATTTTTTATTTTTCCTACTCATTTTTTTTGATTTCAACACACATAAATACRTGTAGTGACTGAGCATTTTCATCACAAGCCATATGTAGCAGAAGAATTTAAAGGAGAACTAGTTACCTCTTTCTTTAGAGTCATGAATCAGATATTTGATTTTTCTTCTTTGTCATCATCGATTTGCTCTTCATTTTTATCCCATGTGGCAAATGTCTTCTTTTTGAGAGTCTTTTCTCCTTTCTGTTTGCCTTTTAAATTTGGACAATCACCTGCCACGTGATCTCTGAGCTTTTGCATTTAAAGTATCTTCTAATGATGTTGTTTTGATAATTTTGAACTTTGAATTTTCCTTTTCTAAAAGCTTTCTCGAATCTCCTTACCATCATTGTAAGTTTATCATCATAATGTTCGTCACTATGTGATGTTTGTTCATCTCTAGCGGTTTCAACTTAAGGCATTTTCTTTTGCAACTTTTTCTTGCTCGCTTCTTCTTTTGATCTTCATTTCAAGAGTGGATAGATAGTATATAAGTTCTTCTGGAGGTAGTATTTTCAAAACTTTTGCCTCTTACACTTCCTAAATTGTATTCACTAGCGCATTAAGGCACAACAGAGAACATTCATTACTTGATAGTTTAAGGTCATTTTCTTATGTCTTCCCCATAAAACTCATTTGCTAATTAACTTGGGTATCTGCACACTATTTACTATAGTTACTTAGCASATATGSCCCTTTGATTAAAATCCCCCAAAAATCATAATTTACTAAAGACATATAAGTGCACATGTGAGTATTCCAGAAATTATAATTTGTGGCAATGAAAAGGAGTGGCCTCTTTGTTGAAAATTTCTCTTGGTTGCTTAAAGGATATTCCATTGAGCTTTTCTCTTCTAGGATGTTAATACTTTAAAACGAAGTTCAGGCTCTGATACCACTTGAAAGAACACAAGAAGGGATGAACTGGATTATGGCTACGTTTTTGAAAGTTTAATGACCGTCCAATATATTTTTTTAACTATCTTTGAAATACATTTAGAGTTTTGCAAAAAGAGAGATGAAGTATCTATGTTATCTATTTAAACAAAGTAAACACGCAAGAAATAAAGAATGCACAAAAGAACAAGGTATCTATAGTTGTTGGATCCCTTTCTTGAATCTACATTCACTATCTCAATCAAGAGGCACCCTCAGAAGGGTTTATTGTATCCCATACGACCTCAATATTCACATATTGCTGCTATGAAACTCATCTACATGAGGGTTTTACACAATCTTGGATTTTCCAAACAAATCTCACTCTCAAGAGAGTTTTATGTCCTCGACAACTTTAACTCACATACAATTTTTATAGATAAACGTCAAGATATATTTCACTCTTTGATCTGATAATTTAGCCGTTCTAAGTTCAAATTGAAGATAATAGATTTCACACATGATATTATGTAAGATAGTAGGAGCTCAGCTGAAGATTTTCAAGTTGTAGCATGAAGAGCTTCARCGATGAAGTGCAAAAATATTGTGAAATCTTTTTTGCATGTTTTAAAAGATAACTTTTATGAAAGCCCACTTATTTTTTTCACTTGTTCAAAATGATCATGAGGGAAATCATGTCTTATATAGTCCAATATCCAACAACAATGAATATATGAGAACGGTAATAAATTGATTTGTTAGGGCTTTGGCATGTATATTTCAGACGTCCAAAATACCCATGGTCTTTGCTTGATTTATCGGTCCAAAGACTCAAAACGAGTATTAGACACAATTGATGAGAAAATATGAGTTCGATGACTCAATCTTTGACTATTTCGAAGGACTGATAAGTCATCAGTTGCGTTTGAATCCCACGATGGAGGAGATCAGACTTAACTTACACAAAGRATTTAAATCGACTTATTTTAAAGTATATTTGAAAGTGATCAAAATGTGCATCCGTAACATGAAAATATATCTTTAACACAATTTCAAAATCAAACTCAATTATATTTAAGAAATTCGTGTAAGTGGGTCATTTTATAAAACATGTTTTAACAATTGTTTTGAAAATTATTTTTGAGTTTCAAATATCAAAACATAGAATATTAACACATTTAATCACTATATATCTTCAAAAATAAGACTAAGTAGTTAAAATCTCTATACAATGAAAAACATTGTACATGACCTATAGCCTACGAAAAGCTAGAATAGTCTGCTCTAAAATGTCTTCTCTTCAATGGTTCAGGCAAATCCTTCCTCTTCTTCATCAATTTCTTCAAATATATATATCTTTATAGTCCCGAGAAGTTGATTACATACTTTATTGTTTCATATTATAACATAAACCTATAAGAACAACAATGAAAGTTAGGAATCATATTAAACACATGTCATTATCAAAACAATATTAGAGACTTTTAAACCCTATTGGATTAACATGAAAATTAGCTAATTATACCATTTAACTCTTTATGATTATATGCTTTTGTCCCTGTTATTTTTTTCCTTTCAAATTTTCATATCCTTAAACTATTCTCCACCAACTATTTTTGTCACGATATGGCGCAATCAGGTGACTTTGAGTCATGAGACAAAATCATGAGTTTTAGTGGAAGGGTAAAAAATTTATTTTAGATTAAAACTAAAAGATTTTTTTTAAAAAAAAGTAAAACAAACAAACTTCATCAATCTAACGTAATCAACCTAACTTCTTCCTCACATCTCCATCAACAAAACCCCTTGTCTCCAACCGTTATTTGCTTATCTTTTCACAACAACCCTCACCGAAGCAAGACAAGCATCAGAAACCAAACCTAAAGATTTCACTTTTTTTCTATTTTCCCCGTCATACTAGTCATTTAGCAACAGAAAAGAAGGAAGGATTGTACCATGAAAAGATTGGTGAAGAGAAAAAAGTGAGGCCCAGATRAAAAGAACAAAATTTGGACTATAAACCACAGTCAAAGAAAGAAAATTGCAGCAATAGAACCCATCCCAAAAGGGAGTGGCTGAGCGATAAATGTAGGGATCTCATGATCTATGAAATTGTCAAGCTTGGCAGAGTGCAAAATTCTTGTAAAGACGCCCATCTTAGAGTTGGCTTCATGCTTGAACCACTAGAGGAAGGTGGGGGTTGATTGATTTTGTTTCATCGGCTATGTGGAATTGCCACAAAAAAGCAAAYCAATCTTCTGTTCTTGCCATAGCATCAATCTTAACCTAACTTCTCCTGGTTCTAGTGTGTCGATGGACTTCTGAGAGTGTGATTGTGGTAGGGGCGACAGATAGAGAGGGTGGTGTTGGGGTGGGCATGGGATTTTGAAAATTAAAAGATTGAAATGAATTTTGAGATGGATATAATAAGCTTTAGTAAAAGGTTAGAAGACTGCTTGAGATAGAGAGGGTGGTGCTGAGATCCGTAATTCAAAGTCTTAATTTTATAAGAACAATGGCAAAAAGAGTTAGGAAAAATTTTTATTTAAGGGAAATTAGTCTTTTTTGTAACTCAATAATTTATGATTAATAATAAATGTCCCTAAACTTCTTTTTAACATTATTTTGTCACTGGATTATTTTTTTATTAATGATAAATGTCCCTAAATCTTTTTTCACGTTATTTTATAACTTAACTATTTTCAAGTACTCACTTATGCCATTCAGTGGCAGAATCCGATGAAACCTGGGGGTGCATAGGTGGATGAACAATAATATGATAAAATTATTCATGAACTTTTTAATTTGTGAAGAGAGACATAAATTGAGCAAACCTTACAGARTTTCGTGAATGTAAAATCAATTTTTCAATCAYCAACACCTCCACAATATGTGAAAAGACACAAGACTCTTAAATGATTTTGGATTCTACTTTAGTTCCGAACGGGTGACCTGATTTTGACATGTGAGCCTGCTAAAATACTTGTTACTCTCTTTGTTTCAACATTTAAAGAGAATTGCAAATATCAAGAAATTACATATTCCTATAAAATTTTAAACAAAATATCAATCATTCTCTYGTTTTAGTTGCTTTTAATTTTAAATAGAAATTCAAACATTAATTAAATTAACAAATAATTATATCTTCTTAAACAATGTGTATTTCTAACAAACTAGAAACAATGTTTTAAATTGGAATTAAGTATGACATAGAATAATTAACAAAGGATAAAATAGAAGCCTTCCCCTGCATTGAGTTTTGTCTCCCTCCATTAGGTAGGGGATCCGTCCTTGTTTCTTAGCCCCATTGATCGGGGACTTCCAGTGTGATGGAGGCTGACATTATTAACAAGCTAAGTGAGTTTGCTATTTCACTGACGGAGGACAATCCCATTGAGATCTCTGAGGAGGAAATCACTGAGAGTGTCTAGGCATGTTGCAATAGTTGCATTGCGAAGCTTTATACTAATAAGATTATTCCACGTCGAGTTCTATGTCCTATCATGTTGAAGATCTGGAAACTAAAGGATAACCTTCTGCAGATTTTCTTTGAGAAGCTGGCTCCAATGGAATCTGTGTTGGGCCAAGGCCCGTGGGGCCTAGATAATAATCTGCTTATTATGGCGCCATGGAGGTAGCATCCGGAGGTTATTGGGAAGCCCCGGGGGGGGGGGGGGGGGGGAGTGCATCGCACATGGATATGGACCCAGGTCCATGGCTTACCACCTGAGTGCTACATCACGAATGTGGGATATAAAATTGCCAGACAATTCTCAGAGTACAAGAAAGTGCAAATTAGGGAGAGGAATAATGATGGGGCATGTTTCTTCCAATTATGTGTGCTCATGGATGTGAAAGCATCGGGTGCACCGATTTATGCGTCTGACTGGCCCTCCTAATGAAACTAAATGGGGAGTCATGTGGTACGAACTTCTTCCTTTCATTTGTTTCCATTGTGGCTGCGTTGGACACACAAAGTGAGGTTGCTTGACTGACAAAGGGGAGGTGCTGCCAACACTGTAAGCTGTTGGGAAGCCAGCTAACTATGACTCCTGGATGCATGCATACCCACGTAGATCCACACTTCGTTGTTATGATGCAAGTGACGCGAAGGAAGGGGTGGAGGAGCATTGGATTTCAACATTAGTGCTACAACCTGTTGATCAAAGGGTAGAGGCTGAAGGTGAGGAGAGGGTGTTGGCTGGACTTTTGGTGAAGGAAGGCGGTAGATTGGATCAGGAGTTTGAGGTGGGGAGGATCCAGCTTCATCTTTGCATTGCCCCGGTGATGCTAATCCTCAGGGTTCAGATATTGACCGGGATATGGGTGAGTTGTCCTTAGTCCCAAATACCCCAAGGGCGGCTATAACATGTAGTTAATCATCTCATGAGGGGTTGCCAGGTTAGGGAGCTAAGTATACAAGACGCTATCAAAAGCACGAAAACCAAACAGTTGAACTGGGTGAGTAGTCCTTGGAGGGTGGGTGGAACGCCATGGGATACATAGATGGGGTACAGTAGTAGGTTTGATGTATTATGAACCTAAATTGACCCATACTGGAAAACGAAAAATCAAATGGAGTGAGAGGGGGATTGAGACTCATCCTCACACTTGGTTAAGAAACCATGAACTGAATCTGGCGATGACTTGCTACATGTGCATGTGATGCAAACTGACCATATACCAACGGTGGCACCTGCTTTGCAGGGCCGTTGAGACCAATGAACATCACAGATTGGAATTGTCGGGGGCTTGCGAACTCCGGGGAAATTTGGGCACTAGACCTGTTGATACATACTAAATATGCCACTTTAATTTTCTTATTTGAGACAAAAGCTAGTAGACGTCGATTTGAGTATGTTAAACGTACAACCGGCTATGAGAATGGAGTACCTATTGASCAAAGGGAGCAAAGCAGGGGTCTAGCAATGCTATGGAACTAGGTACACGTGTTTCTTTGCAGTCTTTTTTTGATCATCATATAGATGCTAAAGTAGATGGYAATAATGAGGACTTGCATGGTATTTTGTATCAGGAGTTTTAACGAAATCCTATTCCTTTCTTAACAATTAGAAGGGGTGGCTAGGAGCCAGGGGTAGCTTGATGCATTTCGAGGGGCTGTTGAGGCTGTGGGTTTGAGGGATTTAGGGTATAAAGGGATCAATATACCCGGTGCAATTGGCATGAGGGGAGGGGCTAGGGTTTGGGTTGGATTAGTTTGAACCATGGCGAGTGATAGCTTTGTGAGTGCATTTCCATCAGTGGTAGTGAATCATGGTACAGCTGCACATAGTGATTATCTACCTTTGCATGTTATTATGGTSTCGGCTGCCCAACCGAGGAGGAGGAATAGGGGGTGGCCCAGACTGTTTCATTTTGAAACGTTCTAGCAGCAAGACAAGGAACTTGAAGAAGTAGTGGAGGCMATCTGGAGTGAGGCGTTTGGCAGCATGCAACATAACTTAGTGGGGTGGATTTGGAAGACTCGACATAATTTACAGCGATGGAGCTCCATGAAATTTGGAGTTTTGCTGAGGAAAGTTGTGCATGCTCAGCTAAGCCTCAAAAAGGCAGAGGAGCAACATGCAGATAGGGAGGTAATCTTTTCGGCTAGAAAATCCCTTGATCATCTCTTGCAACTCCATGAAGAATACTGGAGTGTGAGAGCTCAGGTTAACTAGCTTAAGCATGGCAATCGAAACACCTCCTATTTTCATCATAAGACTCAACAAAGGAGAGAACAAAACCATATGAGACCATTGAAAGAAATAATGGGGTTCTTGTAATGGACCCAGAGGGTATCAAGGAGACTATTGTTGCATTCTATGACGTCCTTTTCTCATCCGGCAGATTGGTGACCAAATGGGGGAGATACTGCATAGCGTGATTAACGCCAAGATGAGTGAGGGGGAGATGGATCTCCTGAGYTCGGACTTTACCGCCGAGGAGGTTATTTTGGCACTAAATGACGTACATCATCAAAAGCACCTTGGCCTGGTGGATTCCATGCTGCCTTCTACCAAAGGTTTTGGAACTTTGTGGGTACGGATGTTATTAAGTACGTTTTGGAGGTTCTAAATGATAACTAMGATGTTAGTGAGGTAAACAAAAATCATCTTGTTCTTATCCCAAAAGTAAAGAACGCGGAAAGAGTATCGGAGTTCAGACTGATCAGCTTGTGCTATATAATATATAAGATTGTGGCCAAGACTTTAGCTTGGAGACTTCAAAGGGTTCTGCCACGATGATTAATGAGACTTAGAGTGCTTTTATTAAGAAATGCGTTACCATTGACAATGCTATTATAGCATTT
This sequence comes from Rhazya stricta, assembly GCA_001752375.1. Lineage (NCBI taxonomy): Eukaryota > Viridiplantae > Streptophyta > Magnoliopsida > Gentianales > Apocynaceae > Rhazya > Rhazya stricta. The sequence continues at coordinate 2,271,603 of MEJB01000031.1, forward strand.
AAAGCTTTCCACTGGGTTGGCAGGGGGAGGGGGGTAGGGGCGCAGTAGGGCTACAATCTACCATATAGCGATGAATATTGTCATGAGTAAAGTGTATGATAGGGTGGAAATGGGGTATCTAGAGTGGGTGTTGACTAGATTAGGGGACTCTCTTGAGGCTGTCTATGTTATCATGAGATGTGTTCGTACAGTGTCTTTTCAGGTCTCGGTGAATGGGGAGCCATCATGGGTTACAATTCCTAGTCGTGGCATAAGGCAGGTTGATCCATTGTCACCTCTACTTTTCGTTATTTGCACGGAGGGGTTGTCTGSCCTCCTTCAGAAGGCAGTAAACAATGGTGCTTTGAGAGGGATGAAAATGGGGATTAATTCTCCGTAACTAATCCATTTGTTTTTTTACAGATGACAACTTATTATTATCACAGGCTACCAGTTAATGCAAATGCCGTTAAGGAGGTGTTAGCAAAATATGCACATGTGTCTGCCCAGGAGAGTCCACTATCATGTTCGATAAAAGGGTTGATGAGGAGGCGAGGGGAGATATATGCGGGGTTCTGGTTATGAGGGAGTGTGAGGGTACAGGGAAATTTTTAGGTTTGCCATACTATATGGGAAAATTGATGAGAAAGGTTTTTGCCTATCTTAAAGATAGGGTCTAGAAGAAGGTATGAGGATGGAAGGACAGGTTGTTGTCTCAAGCAGCTAAGGAGGTTCTCATCAAGTTTGTTTTGCAGGCCATAGCGACGTATACAATGTCCTTTGCATTGCCTGCCTCTTTGTGTAATGAGATCACTTCGCTATTGCGAAATTTCTGATGGTTATAAGGAGGAAGATTGTAGGGGATATACTGAAAAAGTTGGGAAGCATTGTGTAGGCCGAAAAAAGAGGGGGTATGGGGTTTAGGGATATTAAGCCTTTTAACATGGTGATGCTAGGAAAATAGGGTTCGACGATAGTGAAAAATGAGAATTCTTTGGTTAGCAGGGTTGTAAAGGCCAAGTATTTTCATGATTCGGATTTTCTGAGTGCTAGGGAAGGAAGGAGAATCTCTTGTGTATGGAAGAGTACTTTGGAGGGGAGGGTGTTATTGGTGCAAGGTATCCGATGGAGGGTAGAGGATGGAACTAAAATACATATCTGGGGTCATGTTGGAGGGTCTTAGGGTCAGCTCTCTGTTGTTACAAAATCCCACTTAGATGGAATGAGGATCAGCTCTTTTTCTCACACGAGATAGGGAGGAAATATGGAAAATAACGCTGCCTCATGAGCCACTTGCAGGTGTGCTCATATGGCCTAATGATGCTTTCTCGGTGAAATTGTGCTATATGACGGGGAGGATGTCCCCAGATCAGTGTAGAAGGATTGACTTGGATAAGTCCACCTCTGGTGGGAGCTACGGCGAGCTGTGGAAACGGATATGGAATGCAAAAATCCCTCCTAAAGTACATGTTTTTGCCTAGAAAGTTTGCTGTGATATTATCCCAATTAGGGTAAATTTGCTCGAATGCATGTGGAGAGCGTGCAGTGCCCATTCTGTGGTTTGGGGAGAGGAATCAGCTATGCWCCTGTTCATAGCTCGCCTGTTCTTTCATGATATTTATCTTGAATCCTTCCATAATGAATCAGCATGAGTTTTGAGTTATTTCTCATGTTGGGATGGTCTATTTGGTGTCAAAGGAACCGGAGTATTTTTGAAAATAAACTGTGTGCTGAGAAGGATGTTGCGATGAGAACAAGGTGCTTCCTACTGAAATTTCGGGAGATCGAGAGAGTAAACATCGATGATTGGGCCTGCGAGGACCCTTGATCGCTGGCTACCCCCGAGGGAGGAGTGATTCAAAGTAAATGTCGATGGTGCCGTACAGAAGGAAGACGGGCTGGGGTTGGAGCAATTGTTTGGAATCACAAGGGGGAAATTATAGAAGCTTTGACAGCTGGTTTCAATGAGGGGACACGACCTGAGCATCTGGAGGTTCMTGTAGTTTGGAGGGTCTTCTTTTGGCAGAGAGTTTGGGGGTGCAAGAGTTCGTACGGGAGACAGATTGCAAAATGGCGGTTCTGAAGCTCCAGAATGGGGATATGGATCTCTCTCCATTGGGAGGACTTGTGCAAAGCGTCAAGAGCCGAGCTGGGCTTTCAGGTTGCATGGGTTTGCTCCATGTTGCTAGGGAGGGGAATATCCTTGCACATTTGCTTGCTAAGATGGGTAAAGAGGACAGCAGATGGGATATGGTAGGCAAAAACCCCTGAGAATGTACGAATTGCAAGTCGACCTGATTTGCCAGTTTCTTTGAATGAAAGGTTATTTGATTTTGCAAAAAAGATAAATTAGAAAAGAAATATTTAATATATTATTAATTTCCTAAACCAAAAAACTAATCTAAAATTTAAAACACAACAGATACTCAAATGAAGAATTATTTAAAATGAGAATAGTATCTAAATAAATTAAATTTTACCTTGCCACTTCATAAGAATTAACTCTTAAACGGATGGTTAAGCCTACTTTAAGTTTGTTTAGACCCAGGACTTYGACTGCAATTTACCCCACAATAATGATCATCAATAATAGGACTGGTTGTGCTTTGGATAGTCTCCCAACCTCAGAAGCCCCTTTTTGTTTTTCTGATTTCTTCTAATTTGACAAAACTCAATGAGAGCAATGAAGATGCCTATTTGACATAATTTTAACTATATATCTAGTCCGGCGAGTCTGCTTGTACAAGAGTTGCACATAACAAGGTATACTATGCAAACAAGTAGGAAATAATTCATGGCGAGGTAGAAGATTTTAGCTTCAAAAGCACCAACAGCAACAGGAAAATGAAGAAGGTAAGCGTCCAGTTCTGCGAATATATTCTGCTTGCCGCTCTGYTTTTGCAGCACGGCGGTTTCTCTTGGACTCCATAGTTGCCCTTTCCTCTTCAGCTTTGTGTTGGATGGCCGATAGCTTGTTCGTCAGCTTTTCATGTGCTCTTGCCTTCATCCTCTCTACCTCGACCTGAGAGGCACAACTATTAGCCAAGGAAATAGTTCTTCACTGGGAGTTCATTAAACAAGTAAAATTTCAGGTATCCTAACCGAAAGCATAACATATATTAGATATTTAAGCATATTAGCGATTTTTCTTAACCCAAGAGCCGATCAGAGTGGTGCCTTATAGAGGTGGCAACAACCAGTTATGCTTGTAAAATTACTATATAGTGATTGTARAAGATTAATCCATGGGAGAATGCACAAAACTATATATCAAACAAAGCCAATGCTAGTAACTTCAGGCGATTGACAAGACTAGTATCTTTAAATTAGTGTATCATAGTCAGAGGTCTTCTGTTAAGCGTGCACATATTGAGCCAGTTAGTAAAAGTGTATTCTGCCAGCAATTACATAAATTTACACTCTGCAATACTTTAAGCTTTTACATGAGGTGGTAATTTAACATGAGCGAACAGTTTTGTAGGAGTAACACTGGTTGGCTAACTATCTGAGGTTAACTAAAGTTGAACAATATGATAGATCAGTTCACTCTGTTACTGTCCAAACCAAGATTTGTTTTATTTAATATACAAATTTAGAAAATAAATGGAGTTATTGAAATACATAACAGAATGCAAGAGTATACTGTCACATTAATAGTGATGGCAGATGCTTTTATTTAATTGAAGGGATCAATCTGTGCAGGATGTTCTTTTATTTTATTTTACAGAGAAACGGCACTGCCTTACCTCTTTCTTTTTCTAGCCAGCTAAATGATCTACCGCATCTTTTAGGTTCCAGATCAGAAATAAATACAAAACTTGGGAGATGGAAAAGATGGTGATATAGCCACATCTCTCAAGACCGTTAGATATTGCAGTATTCTTTTATTTATCAGTATATCATTTTTCACCATCATATTTTTCCACTCTTTGATATTTTTGTTTTTTTTTTTTGGCAAGTATATTTTGAGGTTTAAGAGGTATTAGAGAAAGCTATGGTTCTAGGGTTGTTCAAGGCTTTACAGTTGGCCAAGGAATAACACCTACTGGCTGATGATACCATGTCTCTCAACTGGACCACTCAGGAGTTTTATTTCTCTATTTCGAGGCTGTTGGGCCAGCAACTAAACTTGAACGGGAGCAGATTAATTGCCATGGGGGAAGTAAATGATGTACATACTAGTCATAGTAATCTGGTTGTGTCATAGAYTACTTACCATCCTCTTATTTGGTCTGCCTCTAGTTCATACCACAAACCAATAATGTGGGATACTGATTGATAATTTGTGAAAAGGTTGACAAGTTGAACCCCAAAAAAAAAAAAAAAAAAAAAGAAAAAAGAGGAGCTTGACAAAGAACTACTGTAATCAATAGTGTTCCAATAGTACCAAATGCCTCCAATCACATTTCCCTAATGCAGCTTCAGTGGAGAAAAGAAAAATTCATCAAATATTCTAGGTTTTGGACTTTTAGGATCAGTGCAATCAGGATCTTTTTCATATTTGTTTCTAATATATTATACACCCTTTTTATGAGAATCAGTTATCGCCCAGCTCTGCTAAAATGGTGGTCAATGTACAAGAGTTTCTTTTGGAGATGTTGGATCCATCACGGGACAAAGAGGTGTTGAAGATTGGAGGAATAAAGTCCAACTACTTAGGACAATTTGAGTAATTATTTAGTACTTTATTATTTTAGTTTCTAGTTTCCTAATTTCATAAGGTTTTCCAACAAGGGCATTTATGTCTTTACATGCCTCATGCTAGTTTCCTCAAGAAAGTCCTTTATTTGAAAGGCAAAGTCAAAGTCTTAAGCCCTATTTGATAAAATCAAAGTATTAACACTGAAGTCCAAGGACTAAAGTGTATAATCTGAATGGTGAATTTAGTAGAGCGTTCCATAATCCATATAGCAAAACTCTAAATTTTGTTATTTTTATAATTTTTTCCTTTTTGCTTATTTTTCTAAATTTGTAAGTTCTTTATGGATAATGTCATAATTATTATAATTACTCGAATGCAAGTAATCAAATGAATATAATGTGATATCCATGCAGTGTGTATTATCGTTATTAATATACAAAATTATCGATTGATTAATATGAAAGATGTTTCCATCTGCATTGTATTTTGAAATAATATTTGTATTGTCTAGAAGCCAAAATAATTTATTCCCATTTTGCAAATTCACATGGATTTGACAATAGTCATGTTAGTGAATAAAGGACACATAGGGTCAAAAAGCTAAAATAAGATGCTTTTGAGTTTAAGAGAACAGCCCCATCATAAGCTAAATAGTATATGCTAATTCATATTGTATAGGCCGAACGCAACGATGATGAAGATGATGGAATGAGTGGATCATCGAGCCAATATTGAATGGACAACTCAAAAATAAAAATAAAAAATAAAAAATAARAGAATAAGAAAAGAAAAGAGCTAAGTGAAATAGCAAAGGTAATTGAGAAGGGAATAAAAGAAGAGAGCAGAGGATAGCGTTAATATTGTCCAATAGATAAAAAGTTATTAAAATTCATAAGTCTAAGAGGAGAGGGAAGGACAGGATAAGTTAATTTTGTTTGGTAGATAAAACGTAAGATAAAGGTGACCCATTTGATAAAACTGAAGTCCTAAGATGGAAGTTTGAACACTAAAATTGGAAGACTGAATCAGTTAAGTAGCTAAATCTATGATTTGAATTACTTGGAATTTCTTAATCTAAAACCCGAGTTTAATTAGAGCTTTTTTAATAAGTGTTTAAACGATTTGAAATTAAGAATAGTGTAATTTTTACATTTTGTCCTTTTTTCTTTTCCTAAAATTCTGACATTGATAAACTGAAGTCCTTACGATGGAGTTTGAACTCTCGCTGAATCAGTTAGTAGCTAAATTTAGTGATATGGAATTTATTTGTAATGTCTTATCTAAAGCGCCGGAGAGCTTTTTAATAAGTGTTTAATAACCAATTTAGCAAAATTAAGAATATTGTAATTTTTACAATTTTGTCCTTTTTCTTTTCCCTTAAATTCTGTAGCCATTCATGATGGCTTGTGCATTATCTTATTAATATACATTCTTATTTGTTGATTATTATGAAAAATATGTCGACACACACGGTGTATGAAAAATACTCAAATATGAGCTGATTATTCGTTGAATAACAAGAGAAGGAGAGAGAGGATAGAGTTAATTTTGTTTGATAGGAAAACAATTATTAAATTGGTGAATCTAATGATATCTGATAAGTCAATATCTTATAGCTAAAGATTTATAAAACGATCTAGGGGACACTGAAAATATTAAGAAATTTCAAATTATATTATCTAATGGTCGGCATTTAACAAACTCTAAATTGATTCATTTTTACTTGTTGTATTGTCACCRAGCAGGCCCCAATTCAACATCTTATCACTTAAAAAATTATAAAAAAAATTTAAAAGGCACTTAAAATATAACCCCCTATCCTCAACTCAACCCCTTATCATTTAATATTTCTTAATTGGACAAGATTATCCTTCAACTCGTCCACTCCTAAAGACTAGATTTTTTGGACAATCTTGTTTGATTAAGAGTTATTAAATGATAAGGGCGTGGATTTAGCTGTTCCCTTTAAAAATTTCAAATTATATTATCAAATCATCTAAATTTAATAAACTGTTGACCAATTCAACTTTAAATGCTAAATTGTGTTATCATATAAACCCTTCACCTTTTATAAGTTGTTTTTACCAGTGGAAGTTGGTAGTCTTGGTTGGCCAACCATAATCCTTACAGAAATAAGGGAGGCGCCCAAGGTCTTCTAAATTTAAGTCTCATGCCTTATAAATATGAGGTCTCAGTTTTTCAGTGACGTAATACAAAGTGAAAGAATTTGCTCTTGAGTTTTTCTTAGAACTCGTGAATTTATCAAGTGGTGTTCTTCATTAAATATCTGGAATGCCTTAGGTCTTTAGCTACAGCTAATGGGTCTTTGGTTATCCGTCTATACTMAGGTTCCTATCTCCATATAAGTAGTGGGTTGAGGTCTTTAAATCCTTATCACACGTCTCGAGATTTCTAATTGCTGGGTTTTAGACTTAGTATACCTAACGTTCACATCACTTTTGGAAGATCATATTGCTCATTGACAAAATTTGAAGAGATTTTTAGCAGGGAGCTTCAGAAGAACAGTTGAAATACCATCTAATAGACCGGATACTTGTGCGGAAACCAAGGCAAAAAGGGAGTTCAGATATTAAAAGCCTACACGTATCTAATAGAAGTCTTTTAGGAAATGGCTTTTGGAGATTTCTGACGAGGATTCTCACTTGTCGAGAGAACTAATAGCATAGAAGTATGGGCTGGCAATAGAAATTGAACAACAAACAGTTTCTACTTCTTATGTTTCAGCCTTTGGAAACACATCAGACAAGGATGGGAAAGTTTTCCTCAATACATAAGTTCTAAAGTTGGGAATGGGAAGAATTAGGTTCTGGTCTGACTTTTGGATGTGGAGTACTCTTCTAGAAGATAAATTACAAGAATTCTTCAGATTTACAGTCAAATGWCAAGGCACCAAGTTTTAGAAATTGGCACCTTTTCATAACAGGATACAACCGGGAAAACAGTTYTTAGGAGGAACTGCAACAATCTGTTGGGTTTGCTTTATAGCAATCAGTAGATGATCGCAGACKTGCTACTTGACTATGGAGGGTTCTAAGAATGATAATTTCATGGTCAAATCCTATTATGCATCTCTTACCAGGGGTGGCAATAGTATAGCAATTTGGAAGTACAAAAACCCCCGTGATACAGTTCTTAGTCGAGACAATTTGTGGATGAAAGGAAAAACTTTGACAAATTACTCTGTTCTATGTTCTAAAAGCTCAAATTTTCGTCCCCGTATGAAGTTGCAAATAATACGTGGAGGATGCTCATTTTCCTCTTCGGTATTCAATTGGTCATACCTAATACTGTGAAAACAATGTCTTGAGATTTGGTACAGGTGTAGATCATTTATCAATACTCAAAACGGAGTAGGATGCAACAACTCTCAACATTTGACAAGTAATATATGAAGAGAATAAGAAAAGGACTATGTGAAGTCTTTSATATCCTTAGTATTTTCTATAGATTAAATATCTTCTTTTGACCCTTACCTTTTCTACTATTTGGGCCTCTCCTCTCCACCCCTTCTGACTTTAAAAGATCATCCATATCTACACTTACGTCCAAATTCTTCATCAATTAATCCAAACATTTATTTTAATATTTTTCAGATCTAATTCATTTTGCTATATTTTGGTGCCAACTCATAATATTGGCAGTGAAATAAATCTTGTTTAGAAATCTCAYTGGGGCTTCAATTTATCTTATTAGTATTCACAACTTTGATAATTGACTGGGCCGAACTCGTTTAAATCATTCCTGCCTTCCTGTTATCTTACATTTTCACAGATTATGAACCTCTAATCAGTAGCTTTTTTCCAGAGATGACTACTGCTTTAGCCGATCTTTATTTCCCTTGTATAGTACTTTGTATCTGACTTTGAAACTTTTTGTTATCAAACACTAATCAAATTCAGTTTTTTGATTCAGACATTATAAAGTARAGTATTATTGTTCCAAAACTTATCTACTAACTTCAGTCTTCAGATTTCAGTGTTCAGTTATCAGACTTTAGTTTTATCAAACAGAGCCTAGGCATTTATGTCTAATGGCAGGATAGGAGTGYAAGCACCACTAAACTAGAAAGAAAATTACGCTGTGATTTCTTTTCTCCATTTATGGAATTAACAATCTGATGTGTTTCTTTGAGTAGTTCTTGGTTAGATTTTAGGGTAAATTAGTACAATGAAAGCATGTCTTCAGATTTGGTAGGGGTGGGATGCAGATAAATTATGATTAATGAAACGATGTCAGATGCAGCACGTCTCAGCACCTKTTGGTAAATCTGGCCATGGAGGAATAGGACTTTTGATCAAACTACCCTTTTATAAGCTTAATTAGCTGCCTATTCCTTTTCTCTTGTGGTGCGCGGAAASTTGTATCTATGAGGCTAGTACTTTTGTGCTGTTTCTGAGTTCATTTAGTTTTTTATGCATATCTCAACTACTCAGGYATCTTTTCTATTCCATTTTGTACATATCTTGTATTATGGGTGCAGCCCCTTGGTGCAACTCAAAGAACACAAAGTGCATAATTTCTCCAAGTTTATACAATTTCTTCAAGGATCATCACATGTGAAATTATCTTTACTTATCAGAAAAGATAAAGGGGGCAATTAGTCTATAGAATTCAATGGGGTGGAAAAGTGTTGCTATTATAGGAATTGTAGTCATCTTTACCAGAAGTTCTAGGGGAGTGCAAGGAGCGAATGAGGAAATGCAAAAATCGCTCACCTTAATTATACTTGGAAACTTATTGATTGGAGAAAACCTTTTAAATTTTATGCCAATGATATCCTACTATTTTGCAAAATAAATGATTAAAATTGATTGCTGAAATGTTTAACACTTCAATTCTGCAGCAGAGTGCTCAAATCAAACTCCTAGAGCATTCTTAAGATCAACTTAATGAAATAACAGAAACGAATAAGTTGATAGAAGTGGGAACAATTAAATATAGAGCCTAAGGTTATTGAAATATAGTACTAGTCTAGTAAACATGTGTACTTTTTTCTCTTCTAATCTATCATTCATCTTTCACATGTCAAGAACTCCCACCTTTCATAATATCTATCCAATAATATTTTCTCTTAAATTCTCTTTACGATCATCCTGTTGGTTCTCTATTTTCCTCTTTCACCCTAAGTTTCTATACTTAGCTACTTTCAGTGCTACAACCAGTCCTCATTATTCTGTTATTATCTCTGAACAGTTACATATTTCATAAACTTGATCCCAGGGATTCCATTTCAAGGGGATTCAAATTTCACATATATGTTCAAGTTCTATTCAATTATGCAATAATAAAGTAGATTTTCAAAATTTAAGGTGGTCACTTGCCCACCTGCAATACATCATAGTTCTGCCACTGCCTAACCTTTTTAGCAAGCATAGCATCAAATTGAAAATAGAGATGCAGTGTGGCTGAAGATTTCAGACATAAAGTAAACAAACTAACCTCCATTTTCCTCATTTCAGCTTCTGTCTTTGCTTTTTGGTGATTTTCCCATGCCTGAATCTTGATTTCTTCACTTTTGAACCTAATGAAAGCTCAAGGTTAGTCTCCTCATTTCTGGCCATAGGAAATGGTTGTGAAATACCAGAGCAAGGGATAAGAAGAAAACCATCAAATATTTTCTCATCTATCTTAGTAATTTTTAACAGTGGACTTTTTTAATCGATTGAAACCAGGTTCCCAGATCTTATTAAGTATTTCCTTCTTTAGTACCTTTAGAAGTCCATGTAAACCAMGTGTTAGAAGATATAATTGTCCAACTCTACGGGCAACTCCCCTTTGTTCTAGCTCTTCTAACGCTAGTTGAAAAGTCATTACAGAAATAGCAAAACTTGATATAGTTCTCCTTAAAGTGTGATAACCGAAATTTGTTTCCAGATCCACAGGTACTTCTCAGAACAATTTTATAAGCCCTTTTAAAAGCTGAAACCAGATGGAAGTAAATCAAAGTACATTGAAATAGATGTTTAGTGTATTTTAATTTTTGGAAGATGTTATTGGCTTATGCTGAGCAAATGAGAACAAGCCTTATGTWTGATTAAGCYGTGCGCCATTGAAAAATGACCAGGGATATCCTCTCTTTATTCTATTGTAGTCCTCATCTGTATTCTCTATCATTAGATGCCTTCAAGTTTAAGCCTTGCCTTTCACTTTTTTTTTTTTTTTTGCGCCCCCACCTTTTGGTTTGTTTATGCAAATAAAGCCTGACATTTGTAACGCCAATAGACATAGTAGTGTGCATACTTCACATGGATATTCCTAGCTCACAATATATTGAACAGAATTCTGCTCCAATTGTACAAAAGCAAGCAGGGCTAACACTAATAGTTAAGTTTCCAAGGAACTGAAGCATTTTGTTATAACTTGTCATAAATGAAGATTCACCCAAGTGAAAATAATATTCAAATATAAATGAACAGTTTTGAAGAAATAACCTGGCCAAATATTTGGCTTTCTCCGCTTCCTCCCAAGCTGCTGCACGTGTTTCAGTAACACTTTTAGATGGTTGTTCTGCTGATATAGTTTTTAGCGACGTAGATGCTTCTTTATTTTCATCATCCTTGCCAGCCCAAGCGGCAATATTCATCTTTCCTAATTGAGTTCCTAGAACCATAATTTCTCTTCTTGTTTTCATCTGTAATTCCTTATCAGCCAACTCTGCTTTTTGGGGATCCAAATGGTCATTTGTTTGATTACTTGGAGATGGGGCTGRGGCTGGGGCTGCTCTCACAGGAGTTGAAGGCCTAGAAGAAGTAGGGCTGTGTGTTGGTGTTGTTGCCCTCAAAGGAGTTCCAGTCCGGGAAGGTTCTTGGCTAGCAATTGGGGTCATTTCAGTACCCATGTCTCTCATTGACACAGACCTAGCAGTTGAAGGTGCTGGGACAAACGTTGTTGCACTATGGATGGAAAGAGATGAATCATGACAGCTGAAATTGACTGCAAAAGACATATAATTAYACATTCTATAGGCTCCAAAAGTAACAAAAATATCTCAGAAATGGTAATATACATAACATATAACATAACTAAATGAAACAAGGATATTCAGCATATTTTAAGATGTCCAACAATGCAACAAGTACGAAGGGTATACAAGCATAATTAGAATAAACATATGTACATCCACGTTTTGGTCTTCTTTTAATGCATCTCGTAAATGAATTCAAGAACATCATAACCAAATCACAACTGATTGCACTATAATATAGAAAAAAGAGTTATTCCATAGTAATCATATTAAATGGCGTTAATCTAGAAAGCAAAACATATACTGCTCCAGAAAGAACAAAGAAGAACTTATGCATAACCTATAAAAAGTAAAAATAAAATAAAAAACAAGATTGTAAGGACAAGGACACATAAAAAAACCCAATTTTTTCTTAGGGACATATATGAACTTTAGTTAGACCTAGAATTTTGGCTCAAGCAAATTGGTTTTATTCTGTATCTACCAAACGACCGAGCATGGTCAGAAGTTTAATCAGATCTGAGAAAGAGTTGAGGCAATAATTCCTCAATGCATTTAGTCAAATGGACATTCAGGTTACGATTATCCTAATCCAGGATAGGGTCACAGAATGCAGGTAAAAGATGCTCAGGCTCAATTCTTGAAGATAAAGTTATTTGAAGGAAACAATAAATAATTCCTCAGACATGGAACTTCCAACAAGATTTAAGTTCTGCTCAGGCAGTCACCGATTGAAAGGATTATGGAGATTGGAAAGGGAAGCGTCTTTCTTGCATCGACTTAGAACAACAGAAGGAGATATGGTCTACTTACTCAACAAACTAAAGCCCAACAATCCTCATAAACTTGCATCATGCCTGCTAGTGTGTTATGAAGCCAAAATGAAGCAACATTTAGCTGCAGCAGATTTGTTCAATTATGTTTCTCTGGCATGGGCATGGAAATGCATGCAAAGATCGAATGCTATACCTATGGACTAAAGAAAATTATTTTTAAAAAAAATGCATATCTAGGTTTCGAATAAAAACTGACTTCTCATTATTTACAAAAAGAAAACGAAAATTGGGGAAATTTGCAACTGTTAAGTTAATAAGAGTTGGCTTACCACAAGGGATGCTAAATTTAAGAACAGAGAGGGGGGAAAAAAAAAAAATGTTGTTAAATCTATCTGTGCACACACATTTATGTCCTTTTCTTTGTAAATAAGTTGTCTATTTATCACTTTTCCCTGAGAAACACTAAGATTTACTTTGTTTTTGCTAAAGGTTTTGCTTTCAAAACAAAAAAAAAAAAAGGTTCAAGTTGGTCGCATATTTGACTAGCATTTCCACTAGAACTGACTAGCAACTACAGTCAATAATGAAAGAACTCTATAATTTTCTCAACTTTCCAAGAACGGACAAGGATTTAGCAAAAGGGTGAACCAACTGAAAAGGAACAGGTTTAACCTACCTCAAGGATGGGTGAACCAACTGAAAAGGAACAGGTTTATCCTACCTCAAGGATTTTAGTTTGTTTTTGCAGATGTATGACAGAAATAGATTTCACGAAAATCTCAATATATTTATTTCAGAACAGTAAAACAAAATACAATAGTAGAAAAGATGTTTTCATGTAATTATGCTCAGATCTGAAATAAATATGAGTAAACATCTAGATTGTGTAAGTATCCAGTTAATCTTAATATATGATCTCTCCATACATTTTACACAGCCAAAATGCAACAAAAATGGAAATTGGTAACAGCTTTTAAATGTTAAAAGAAAAAACRAGCTAAATCCACACCCCTGGAAAATAATTTCTTTGTATGATCAGTAGTACCTCTTGACTTTTCCAAGATCAATCAATTAACTTTATAATTCTTAAACTGCCCTTATAATCAGCTTGAACAAAGAAAATCCTTCAAATCCATCCTCCACCCCAATTTCTTCTATAAGACTAAAAGAAATTACAAATGCACCATACTGCTACATTTACCATAAGAGGAATGGTGCCCCGATTCAATGGCTAACTGGAACCAATTATCAMATGCTTTTCAAGAATATGTTTTAAAATTCAAATTTACTTTTGTTCCATCATCATGAGGAATTATCTTCCTAATCCTCTCTCGTTAACTCTGTAGATAACATGGAATTCCACCAAATCACCAACCAAACCCACTAAATACTTCTCTCTCAACGATCCACTTTTAATCCTCCTCTSTCACCCMGAAAAATTTACACTTCTTTGCTCAGCAGCACCTTCAGTTCACAGATAACTGCTCTTAGACCAAGAAAAGAACAATATATTTAATCACTTGTTCTGCTCTAAARCCCCAGTCTATTAATTGTTSAAGAGAAATATATTTTGTGGCTCTCAATAACTGTCTCAGACSCACGAGGAAATTTCAACTATTTGTCTTGTAGCCCYTAAGAAACTCCTTTTTTCAAGAATTACAAAATGGGAACCTTGAATTTTGGGTTTTATATTTCTTCCATGCATCCTAATAGCTACAAGGTTGTTTCGTTGGGCAATTGTACTTTCAGAGCTGGATATCAAAAGGRGAGATATTATGACTTGGCTTCATGAACAGTTCTTGTCCTGATTACGCGAACTATGGTCCCAGGATTTTATATGTATAGAGAAAAAATGAGAGGGAGTCTTCTTGGGGTAAAATCAATTCTGGATGTGAACAAGCGATCAAAAGCAATGTAAGTTGTGCTGGAGTTGAAGGAAATAGCAGTTATAATGCCACGGTCTTCGGGTCTGGGATTGATCGGTTGGTGACTGAGACTCAACTGGCCGTAAAAAGAGCAAAGTTTCTAGTCTTAGAGAAGTATGGAATTTGTAACTATATCCACTTCCGGCGGGAGTTACAAGTATAGTCCAGAAGAAATTGGGATGGAGAAGCGATCTGAAAGGTTTCTTCAGGTTAATTAAAAGGATAGTTTAGGAACTATAAAGTTAATGGATTGATTTTGGAAAAGTGGAGGGACACTGTTGACACCGGAGTTGAAACAACCTGCATCGTCCAAGCTTGGATCTGATATAAGGCAGGTCCTGGATAAGGCTATTGCAGGTTCATTGAATCCGCCAGGGCAAAGGTTAAGTCATACAATGGATCTTAACCGATGGAGGAATTGCTCGACCTGGCCGAAAGGTTTCAGCCGACATGGTTAGCTGATGTTTTCTTGGCCATGGTAAAGGCAGGAAGATGGTCAGCTGAAGAGTTAGAGTTGGACTGGGATAAGAAGTCGCTCGTAACTACTTTGACCAAGTCTTACGGTCACATGACTGTTTTGAACTCCATCATCTTTGAGGTACAATTGTAGAAACAATTAAAGATGGTTTTGGAGCAGTCATGGCACAAATGGGAGGAGAATCCCAGGAARTTCGGTCAGGCACAAGCGGAGAGCAACAATGCAGACAAGGAAGGCATCAGAATTTCAACTCCTTTTCCCTCTACTTTCAATTAGAATCTTGTTTACAGCTTTCTTACTGCTTTCCAATCAATTTGCCTTGCACTTCTACATTGAGAATTTTGAATTTGGAGAGTTGTATTTTGACTTGTGTTTGACATCAATTTACCATCAACATAACCATTGATTCCAGATTATTTCCAGTTCATTCAGTTTATAGTTCATCCATTCAAGTCTACTTATACGTCCGCTAGAACGCAATCAAATTCCCAATTGAGGGCTTTCCTCGGTAAAACAAATGACTCACAAATCCAGCAGCCCTCTGTATATTGGACTTTGAACATGTTGTGTTAACTCAGAGCACCTTCAACATTCATCCAGCGGGCTGACTATGCCATCCTAGCACTATTAGCTGCTTGTTATGGGCTGGCAAAATTTCTAAGCATAATAAATATTAATGACCACGCAAGGATACTATTATCTAGGGAGTGTGGATTTAAGATCTAGGGGCATGGCTTTAGCCCCACCAGAAAAGAAAAGCATAATCTAATACCTTAAGCTTTTAGATGAGGTAGTAATTAAAAAGAAACAAGTTATCGTAGTCTTCTTGTTATTGGAAAAGGAAAAAGARAAAAGGTACAATTTTTGGTTCCTATGTGTGCAACTTCCATTCTGCATGAAAAGCCTGTTTCTACTTCGACAAACATTCCAATCAGATCCGCAAATTTTGAGTTTCATCAAACTCTAGTTACTCTGTTGACTGGGTGAAAATTCACATTTCACAAAGCTTCACTAGAAATATAAATTAAAAAATAAGAAAATAAAAGGGCAGAAGAAGGAGAAAAAATATGTGAAAAAGAGGGTTGAGGAGTAAAGAATCAGAAACCCCTTCAAGGAAAACAAATATCCGTCCCAACGTAGCTGACTGACAATTCACTTAAACACAACAAATCCATACATGATGATAAAATCTAAACATAACTTTTAGGGAAGAGAAGCAAAAGAATAGCAGGTGTCTAAGAAAGCTTACTTTTTTCAGGAAAGCAATACTCAAGTGCCATAAACATTAAACATGGCTTTTCAGAAGCAAGAACAAAGCTAAGGAACAGTATTGCATATTTAAAGGCATGGAGCAATTCTTCCTACAGCAGCAAATTAAAGCATTATCAATGTTGGAAAATGTGGATCCCTTTTCCTTCCCTTCCTCAGTTTCCCATTGCTATTAAAAGCAATTTCATCCTAATAACTTTTAAGCATTTCGAATTTAACTTCTGAATAAAGGATATCTTGTGATATTGGCATTTCAATATATAAATTTGAGTTTTTCATTGACAGCAAAGATATTCACTATATTATCCAACAGCAAATAAGATCAAGTTACTGAAGCAGAAGAAGAAGGGCAGATATGGGCCATCGAACCATCAAAATAGGTGCAGAAGAACATTTATGTAGGTTTTCTCCAGACAGATCCAACCTTGCAGCTTCTAACAGCTAAAAAAATCTCATTTGTTTTAGGTTCAGGTAACTTTTGAACCTTATTCATGGTTAGGACCCGTACACTATACAAGTTTCACCATAAAAGTCATCATTCTAAAAGAAGGTTCTATCAAAATSAGTCATTGTGTTGGAAGGTGCGTAATTCCAGGTCCTGCATCCAAGAATTGTTCAACCGACAATAGACCGTCAATCCCCATTCTGAGAATAAACTTTACTTTCAATAAGTTTCTATAAACTACAAACAAAATTATAGTCTGCCTTTGAAGCAGAGCTGCACAGATTTTCCCCCAAATGCATCCATTTAACAATATGGTACATATTTATGTTAAGTATATCTATGTAATTAATGAGAAACATAACCCAAAACTGCAAATCGTGAGAAGAGTATCCAAAATTGTACAGGACTGAACGAAGAAAATAGTCTTACCTGCTGATTCTCCAATGCAATTTTCAATCAGAAGATCTGGCTTGCTATATGATTCAGAAGCACATAGATAACCATCTGAGCTTACATACTTCTGCACCTCATTTCCCTTCTTATGACTGGAATCAATCTGCTTAGTATCTGGCTCTTCATATGGCACCAGGCTTGAATCAGGAACTTCAGTAACCACCTTTGTAGATGGTTGGCGACTACCATATCCAAAATAACTAGGTTTTCGTGATCCAATCCCTTGATTTCCCTGCCCATYCTTTGGCAGGTTAGATGTTGGACTTGCTATCCACTTTTGCGCATCATCCCACTTTGATGGTGCTGGTTTAGAGAAAGATGCAAGGGGCACCCTTTGAGGGGCCCGCTCTGTCTTCTGGAACTCAAAGACTGATGATGACACGCTAAAACTGTCAATCCCACTAACATCGTCAAATGAACTGTCATCAACAGACCTAATTCTTGAACTAATCATGGTCTGATCCTTCAATTTACTGTTATAAATGATCCCTGAGGTGAAATGCATTCTTGTTGAAGTTGACCACTCAGGATGGACACTTACCACATCTAAATCTTTGAAATTCTCAGAGCAACTGGCCCCTGATTTATTAAATACAAATATTCCAGATCAGCATAACACTCCTGGGTCAAAAAAATTTAAATAGGAAAAAAGGAAAAACAGAAACAGATACTAGAAACAGATCATATCAAGATCATGTATTAGCCTTACTCATGAATTTGTATAAAGCAAGCCTTAACATAGTTTCTCTACTTTTCAATTGACAGAAAAGCTAACAACGCTCTTWATGGCCTTTCTTTTCCAATTTCTCACTGTTCCAGGTTAGCAATATGAAATTAGGAGGAAGATATTTAGAAGGAGAAAGAATRAGATTCAAAACTCATGTTACCATGGTCAAAAAGAGAAATGGTTCTCAGGTCCCACTTAGATTCTAAACAGATGCAAAATCCTCTCACCCTTTGCTTTGCCAGCCAAGAGATGTAACAATTTTTCTCAAACTTTCCGTATTGCCACATGAAAGGACAACTATGTCAGCTTGGATGCCAAAATTTTAATGCATACCAATAACCCATCAGAACCAATAGATACAGTAGAAATAATTGGACATCGTTGTGCATGTATCAGTGAAGTACCTGAATCATGGATCTCAGAAGCTTGGGGTCTCAATGAAAGGTTAGTAGACTCGAGCTCCTTCTCTTCTTCTTCTTCTTCTCCATTCTTTCTATTCTTCTCTACTCCTCCCCGCAATAGCATACTCCTCAATTTCCCAGGAGACGACTGTAAATAATCAAGCCCCAAAAACCAAAAGCAATTTAGAAATAAATAACAAAAGGGTAACTGAAGATTACACAACTAAGATGTGGGACTATGCATAAAGATTTGACAGATCAAAAGCGTGATTTATTTCTTGAAGCAACCAAACAGAAACAAACAAAAAAATACTACTAGTTCGAAATAAAGCTGAAAATGAAACGTCTAATAGTTTTCTCCAAGAAACAATACGACACTGGGGAAAGAGAAAGCAGAAGAACGGCTTGAAGGATGAAAAAGAAAAATAAAATACCTGTTTATGTTGCTGAGGGAGCTTTGCGATTCTCTCGTAATCCATTTTACCACTAATCTTAGTAGATGAGCAATAGAGCGTGATCTTTTGTCCTTGGTTACACTAGGGAAATGCGTCTTCAAACTTCTTTAGTAATGCAAATGCCATGGCTATGCCCTTCTTTAACCAAATCTTCCTTCTATTTTCTTTACTTTGGAGACTTCTTAATGATCTCTCCTTCGGAAAGGTTTAAGAAAAGAAAATAGCACCTGAATGTATACAGACAAAGAGGGGACCCCTTCCTGGAGGGGACCCCGTATTAGAGATCACTGTCCTGTACAAGGAGATCTTAAAAGCTCTAAATAGGTTCTGAATTGACGCATCGGCTAGTGCTCCACCAGAAAGGAGCTTATACCTCAAAGTTATTTGAAGTCTTAAAAGTCATGTTTACTAGATATCATTGACTCTTGAAAAAAAAGAAATTTGAATTTTACCAAAAAAGAATAGAAGACAACAGGAACTCTAAAATCTACACTCTTTTAAATGGTTCCAAAGGACGAAAAATCCAAAACAAAGAGAAAATATTACCCACATTTTGTTAGAGTGATAAGCACCCTTTCCTTGTTTCTTCAAGAAAGCAGAAAGCTTTGAGAATAAGAACAATAAGAGAGTAGGAGTTGTTTCTGAAACAATCAAACTAAAAAAAAAAAAAAAAAGGATGAGTAACTACAAGTTATTTATTCTTCTCTCAAATAATTGTGTATACAAATTTTGAATGTAATTAAAAGATAAAAAAAGTAAAGCTAAATGTATAATTTATTGATTTTAAAGGTAAGTTATAATATCTAAAAAATTCAAATTGAAAGAATATGTTTTCTCGTTCTTCTCATAAATATATATCAAATGTTGAATATTTACGTACATCAACGAGAAGATTACCTTCTTCGATAAATATGAAAAAGAAACCTTAAATCTTCTCACAAATGATTCATCTCAAAAATAGAAGCTTTGAATATATTTGTCTCAAGGGTCAAGGTCAAACATAAAGGTTGAATATTTATCTGCRCTAATGAGAATAGTAGTTTCTTCAATGTATGCACGAAGAAGGGAAGCTTGAAGGGGCATTTAGTTGGGGTTAATCAAATTAGGTAATGGGAATGACTGGAGATAATTCCCATTGATGGTGTTTGGTTGGGGGTAATANAAAAAAAACTCAAGAATCAATTTTTTTTCTTCTTACACAAAATACCCCTCTTCTTCTTCCTCCTTTTCTCTTTTCTTTTCTTTTCTTTCTCTTTTTCTTTCTTCTCATGTTCTTCCTCTGACAGACACCCTCCACTGCTACCAACAACTTATCTTCAGTCGGTGACCAAATTAGGTTGCTCTCCATACTCCTTTCTGGTAATCCATCAAGGCACCTTTTTCTATCTTTTCTTTCTTCCTTCTTCGTCCTCTCCTACATAAAAGTCTTGAAAATATCTTTGAATGTAGTATGATTTTCTTCTCCAGCAACTTTTCTTCAATGGCGAAGGYGGCGAAAAGGGATAGAGGTGGTGGCAGAAAATTTTATAGCTAAATGAAAATAAATAAATTGCTTAAATCCCTCAATTAGGTATTAATTTCTAGAAAAATTGGAAAGTAATTGTGAATAAAAATTTTGTAGCTTKATTTAAAGGAAAATTTCTTAACTAATGTAACWTAGATCGGGGTAAAATTGGAATTTTGATTGGTTCCTATTAATAATGTTGAATTGAACCAAACATCAACAATTACTTGATAGTGATTCCAGGATTTGAACCAAATAACAACAATGCAATCATGATTCTCATTGTGATTGTCCCCTTAAACAAACCCATTGTAATTTCGATTAATATATTYGAACCAAATGCCTCCTGGATCTTCTTTCACGATTTGATGGTCCACTGCGAAAATAGAAGCTTAGAATATATTTAGAGGGAGTTCTTGAATCTTCAATCTCCAAAGTATCCCTGACGTCTTCTTAAGAGTTTGCATACGTATGGAGAGCTTTTGTATGTATATTATGTGTGAACTCAATAGGGATTAAGGTCCTTAATATTTGTTTTGATAAGGATATAAACTTATATTGTTATTGAACTAGCATTTTGATTCTTATAGGATTGATAAACTATGGAACAGAGCAGCCTATGATCAATAGCCTCAAGCTTCAAGGATATTCATAATGAAGGAGTTGAAAATGGAAGAAGAAGAGGAAGATCTGCACGAGCTATTCAAGCAAAGGAATTCATATAGCTGTATGAAGCTACATCGTCTTTGTGCTTAGAGTGAATTGGAGGAGTTACGACTTAATGACTTTTCATAGGCTATAAGCTAAGTACAATATTTATATTTTATAATAGTGTTTTATTATTTACTCTTATTTTGGACATAGCGATAAACTGCATTTAGATGTTATGTTTTGATATTTGAAGTTTAAAATGATTTTCAAAACATTGATCAAAATATGTTTATAAATGTAATACCCGAGATTCCTTTTTATGGATTTTTGTTTGATCGTGCGAATYTGTGAGCCAACTAGGGTTCGATAAAATTTTCTATGTGGGTTAATATTTTATTTATACTTTAATAAGTGCAGAATTATCGTGTTTGTCTGATTAGGGTCCTTGGTTGGTTAGAAGCTCGATTCGTTAGGCTTATACGTTTTCATTCAGAAAACTAAATTAAGTTGAAAGAAAGGCCCGTTAAATTTAATTTAATGGATTTGGGTTAATTACGGATGGAAAAGCCCGAAGAATTTGGATTACAGCCAAGTTAAAAAAAAAAAAAAAACCTAAAAACCCTAGAATCTCCTTCTTCTTCTTCCTCATCATGCTGCCGCCACCCAAACCAAACCCTAACTGCCGCCCCATTCTTGAAAACTCCTCCCCGCCATACACAYATCGCCCCTCCTCCTCTGTCTTGTCTACGTCATCAATGAATGACCGCTGAAGCCGTAGTTCTTTGCTCATCAATCTCTGCACGTAACAATCGGACCTGTAGCGATCGACGATCTGCTCTGCTTGTCGAATCTCTGCGTGCTGCTCGCTTCAACCAGAAAGCCTTCACAACTTGAATCGAAGCTCTGCCAAGTGGCCAGCCAATCTATGCGCGTCACCGCTTCGGCCCAGCCGTTCACTCGACCATCTACGCATGCCGCTAGCCACTCGTCTGCTGCTTGTGCTTTGACCAGAAAAGGGGAGTTTCCAGATCTGGAACTAGCAATAGCTTGGCGCTGTTCGGTTGTTGCTCGCCGACTCTCTCCCGTCGCTGACCAGGAGCGGGTTGCCTAAAGCTTGACCAGTCGACTAGGTCAGGTGTTGTGCACCATGCTCGAACTAGCTGGGTGTCGTGCCGCCGCTCGGGACGAAGCATTTTGCTGATCTGCCTTCATCTTCTTCTTCTTCTTCTCTGCTCAATGATGTTGCCAGGAAAGAGGATGGCTAGTGCTGGCCGCTCGATGCAGCAGAGCCGTCCGAATCTGCTTCTTTCTCGATTGGATCTAGAATTCCTTGCRCRCCGCTAGATYCGCCAAGTCCAAACAGACGCCATTGCTGATCTACCCATCGCCGAGCTCACAAGAAAAATGAATCTAGAAACAGCAAGCACCTAACGAATCCAGAAACAGCAAGCACCCAGGCACTCTGCGCCCAGGTGCCAGTGCTAGCGTGAGCGGGGAGCTCGGCACCGATGCCCAGTGCCGAACGCCCAGATGCTCGACGCCCCGATGCCCATGAGCACCGGTGCCTAGACGCCCGAGAACCCAAAACTATTCCCGAGATTCTTAGACTTTGTGACTTAAAATGTGAAAATATTAATAATTACTATTGAAATTTATGACTTATAAAATTATATTATAAAGTAAAATTGTGGGAGAACATAAATCAAGTTTAATACTTGAACGAAGGAGTTTAAATTGTATCCTTAAAAGACGTGATAATTGGTAATGTGGGGACTAAGTATGGATTACTAATTGACAAATGACATTCTTTAAATGAACCCTAAATATCTAAGTTGGGACGATTGAACTAAATAGACTTTCTCTCTGTAATCACAAATAGGTTGATTTGAGTGCCTTAACATTAAGAATGGTCGAAGGATTTCACTTCGAGATTTAAATAAGAAACCTTTAACGTAAAGGACTCCGGGTAAGTAAATTCTCTCATTCTCATTTAGTGGTGATGTAAGTGTATTATTATTATGATTGAATCTTCTTACATGAATTGAATGTGTATGTAAGTAAATACTCTCATTCTCATTTAGTGGTGATGTAAATGTGTTGTTATTAYGATTGAACAAAGTGTGTTCTTATTATGATTGAGTCTTCTTACATGAATTGAATGTGTATGTAAGTAAATACTCTCATTCTCATTTAGTGGTGATGYAAGTGCGTTGTTATTATGATTGAATCTTCTTACATGAATTGAATATGTATGTAAGTAAACTCTCACATTCTCATTAACGTATAAGTGTGATTGTTATTGAATTGAGTTCTATATAAGTGAATTCTCACATTCCATCAATGCATATATGCTTCTAAATTCCTTGTGGTGAAATGGATGTGTTATCTATGAACTTTATGTAAGTAAATTCTCTCATTCTTATTGACATATATGTGTTGTRTGTTATGTGGTGGCGGAATGGGATGGTGATGAGAGATGTGTTAATTGTGTGGAATGATTTGTACATGTTTCATATCTTGTACCCCTTTTTATGTCGGATGGTATATTAAATACGGTTGTACGCATTTCATGTCATGGGCATGTAGTTAGTGTTCTATATCATGCTTGGCATGAGACATTCATATATTGAGAAGTGAAT
This sequence comes from Rhazya stricta, assembly GCA_001752375.1. Classification (NCBI taxonomy): domain Eukaryota; kingdom Viridiplantae; phylum Streptophyta; class Magnoliopsida; order Gentianales; family Apocynaceae; genus Rhazya; species Rhazya stricta. The sequence continues at coordinate 2,294,932 of MEJB01000031.1, forward strand.
GGTTTAGGAAATGAAATTTTAAAAGGGAATGTATTTTATAAATTGTAACGTGTTCAGGAAAATGTTAAAGTTCTTGGAAAGGAGTGTATACCTAGCCACGAAGGATATGAGTGAAAAATGGGGCATGGGGGACCGGCGCACCCGACCCTACCCTCGCGGAGGGTAGGTAATGATTCACCTCGGGGAGGTGAAGAATGGAATCGGGCTCCAAATAAGAATGGCCTACTGCAAGCCTAATGGCTAGGCGTTACACTCTAGTTCACGAATATAATGAAAGGAAATGTTTTGCAAGTTATATATTCTGAAAGGAAATATTTTGTAAAGAGATTTCGAAATGGAAATGTTTTGAAGGTTTTCATTGAGAAAATAAGATTTTATAACTTCATGACATATAGGACATGTATATGCATTCATGCATGTGGTTTACTTACTGGGCTTTATAACTTATTCCTTTTTTCTCATTTTGCATTTCAGGTAAAGTRTAGCCAGATAGTGCGAGGAGGTCGCTTGTGGGAAAACCAAGATACCGTAAAGTTAATGTAAATGAATATTATGAATTAAGATGGTTGTATTAAGTATTATTATTTGGTTTAAATTCGTTTGAGCTTCCGCAAATTCGTAGTAGTGAGTAAATGGTGACAGTCCCGGCTTAGGATAAAGGTTCCTAATCTGGGGTGTGACAATAAAATGACTATTATATAATTTTATTAGATATAGTTGAGTTTGATTTTGGATGTGTGCTATGAGACGTGGCTACATGTCTTGGACGCACAATCTGATCATCTTCAATATATTCTAAGTTTTTTGTGTAAACTAAGTTTGATATCATTCATCAAGGTTTTGAACGTTACTCAGTGGCTTTTCGATTGTTCGAAAAAGTCAAAGGTTGAGTCCTTAGACTTGGTTTTCCTCTTATTTAAACGGTCCAAAGGCTATTTGAAATTGTGTTAATATCCTTTTCGAGAGTCTTCGGATGGGAATATCGGATGAGGACCATATTATTTTGTTCATTCGAAATAYATAAGTCTAAGTCCCAATACATAGATTTATTACCATTCTGACATATTTATTACTCTTGGATATGTGGTTATTCAAGACGTGGTTTCTCATTTTAAACAAGTGAGAATWTCAAGGAAAATATTTTTTAAAAACCCAAAAACTAGAGCTTACGATATTCTTGCATTACATCTATGAAAGCTCTCCATGCTATAACTGTTGATGCACATAAAGCTACCAAGTGTACTAGTGCCCAAAATAGTATAGTGAGTGAATCAAGTATCAATCCGACATAAATTATAATTAAGCACCAAAATTATCAAATTTTCCTAATTAAAACCTACCAATTATAAGTGATGTTTACTAGAAACTGCTAATAAAGAAAAGCAATAGAGAAAGAGATTTATATGATAAAATTGAGTTCGCTAGGATATTGATCAGATTTATTCYAGTAATAACCACAATTACCTACTATCGGAAACTGCCCAATAGAAACCAATTCTGTCCCTAGTCGTTTTAATATTACAGGTTATCATTACCTAGTTTCTAACCAATTATTTTATCTCCAGTCTTTCACAATTGATTATTAAATCGATTTATAGGTAGCTAATCTATACACACATTAAGAACGTCATAACGACAAATTAACAAATAAGATTGTGGGGAATMATAAACAATAAAGGCATATGAAAGAATCAAGCCATTACAAAGAAATAATCTTCACAAACCCTAACTAACAATAATGAATTTAGCATAAGAAGTTCATGGAATCAACCCCTTAAGACATAAAAGATATGATTACAATCAATGATGGAAAAGAAAGAACCCGATTTGATGAACAAATCCTTAAGTGTCTTGATTGAATCCATGTTCTACCGCTTCTGAATGATTCTTCCAAGTCTTTACAACCAAAATATGCTAAAACTATGAAATAGTACTCAAAAATATGTCTAAAACATGCCCTTAAATAGTGAAAACATAAAAAGGAAAAACCTAACAACTAAGAAAACCATGCTGAATTTTGCAAAAGAATAGGCATCATTCTTTCTTTGCCGAGCAAAATTCGGCATCGATTTTGCATAAAGCGGACACTTGATTTTTCAATCTTCAAAAATCCAATTTCTTCGTCTTGAATCGGTTGAATCGGTTAGCCTTTGAAACACCAAATCAGCATCAATTTTGCTAAAAGACTAGGGCCGGATTACTTCTGGAAAATCCTCATTGAGAGCTCAATCAATTCGGGCATGAAACACCTTAAAACCAGCGCTGGTTTTTTTGCAAAATCCGAGGCTAGATTTTCTTATTTTCCATAGTTAGTCAAATTTTCAAGGTTTTTGACTTCTAAAAGTCGCGCTTTGACCTAAACTTTTCTGGATCAACCATGTTTTACATCTTTTAGTTCTTCTTTCTCTGGCTTTTGACCTTTTTCTTGTCTTTGAAATAAAAATCTTGCAAAAAATCATTTTAAACCAAATTAAGTGTAATGCAAGGTTAAACACATATAATCTAACAAGAATCGGTTTAAGTAAGGGCAAAATATTGTATCAAAATGACTCTATCAACTACCCCCTMCTTAACTTTTTGTTCATCCTCRAACAAAGTAGGGCGATAATATAAATAGAAATCTAGATAGACTTCCCTAACACACTTAACTAAAAAAAAAAAAAGGTCATTTACACATTCAACTAAAAAGTACATCCAAATTTATTAGATGACACAAGAATTTGAATGTCATCCATTTAGAGTGTGTGTGAATAGCCAAAATCAAATACCTAGTAAAAACTTGAAAAACACTTATAGGATTATAAATACTTCACCAACACTAAAATTATAGAGCAAGTAAAATCCATCCCATATGTTTGTAACCATTACCACCTCTCCACTAATCGAGATAACCAATATCAACATAGGTCAAGTAGGACTTTTAAGCTTGTAATGTATGACTAATATTAGGAAATTCAAAGGAAAGATRAGGAATAAGATGAAAATAAGAGAGTGTTGAATAATTCGAAAAAAGAAACCTTATAACACCCTTTCATTCCTTCAAAATTTTCACTACATCTTCCCTCCTCTGTAATCAACAACCGAGAAAAGCCATAATATTTTTTTTCTTTGATTCACACCTTCTTTTTCTTGTCTTTCTCTTTTTTTTCATTGATCTTCGTTTTATATATATATATATATACATACACACACATATATACAGACATCATTTTCTCAAAAGAAATTGAGATCATAACCTTTCACCTGCTTATACAAATTATGCGTTMTTAATATCTATTTTCTGATTAATTCTTTAATTTATTACCTTTGCAGTCTATGTCCTCACTTATTTTTGCAGCGAAAGGACTTGGAAGCCATAGTGATCAATGTGCAAGTTATATAGTTAATTATTATTATTATTATTAATGTTATTATTTTTATTATTATTATTGGATTTTTTATTGTGTGAGCTTATTCATCTTATTAACGAAATTCTATTAATTTTATTAAGTAATAAATATGTGTCTAATTGGGTGAATTATTTTGGGAAGACCTTTGTCTTACACAAGCTATTTAATTTTTAGTATAACTTATAGAGCAACTCTTTTACAAAGAAGATAAAAGAAAGAAAAGAAAACCTAAAGCCTTAATGTCATTTTTGTTTTGGTCCAAAGGAAATATATAAGAMCTCAAATCAATTTGGGCTTAACATGGCCTCAGGTTAAAAAAAATAAAAAATGAGAGGAATAAAACCCTTCTTTTCACTCTCGAACAGGTGTGCACCTCTTCATCTGCTTTGTGCATTCTTGGATTAAGAAGAAAAGAAGAAGAACCAGAAAAAGGAGGAAAGGAACTTGGTCACTAAAATTTTTGCAATTGAAGGTATGATTTCCAGCTATACCTTATTGTCATTTATTTTTACTTTCTATTGTTATTGATTTCATCGGAATTTCTCCCTTAGCAAAGAGGAAAAAATATAATAATAATAGAACAAACAGGATGGCTTGAACTGCTCTTATGATTTAGTAGGTAAAGACTTAAATTAATTTATTATACTTGAATACAAGTGTCACATCCTAGTCGTATCCAAGAGTTTAATGTGGAGCCTAAATCTTGGATTTCTTCTTTAATAATTTATTTGTCATTTGCTTGGTTTGGCTATATTTTATGCAACTAAATTATGGTGTTGGACTCCCTTTGATAAGTCGGTGGAAAGATCCCTTTTCAAGTCCATTTCAGATTCATTTTAGATATTCAAAAACTCTAGTTGGATATGTTCCTCAAGGTATATTAGACTATCTMGCAAAGATGACTCTTGCACCCACTCTTCTTGAAAAGGTAAAAGCTTTGCAAGTGGAATATTCTCGAGTATTGAAGTGGAGAACTGAAGTTGCAAATGAGATGCATTCAGATTTTGTAATTGTTCTTTAGTACGCTGATAGACTTGTTGTCCCTAGTGATAAAGGATTGAAGGGAGAGATTTTAAAGGAAGCTCATAATACCCCTTATTCAATTCATCCTGAAAATATAAAGATGTATAGGGACTTGAGAAAGAATTTTTGGTAGGTTGGCATGAGCCATGATATAGTAGATTTTGTCCAACATTGTCTTACTTGCCAACAGGTTAAGGCTAAATATGAACGATCCTTGAGCTTTTTGCAACCTCTTCTGGTTTTGGAGTGAAAAAGGAATGAATTGATATGGATTTCGTGGTTGGTTTACCTAGAACAAAAAAGGGTTTTCTTCTACGCCTATGAGCTGTATATCCTCGTCTAATTCTAGTCATTGAATAGATGAAACTTTCATGAATAACTAATTTATTTCTTTTCTTTCAGTTATTCTTTTCTCCTTTCTCTGTCTTTTTAAATTTTGCAAAYGTGCTTGTTTTTTTTTATTTAAGCATACTCTAGATGTATTTCTAAAAATTCCCATATAGGCAACGTGAATTCCCTATCAATTGTTTTATTCCACAAATGTATTTTGGGCTCTTTCTAAATTATTTAGATCAATTACATAGGTTGAGTTTCTTGAAATTATTTTTTACAAGGAAGATGCTATTTTATGAGCTTGATCAAATCGTTTCTTGGAAAATTATTATTGAAAGTGAATGGCATTTATGTTTGCAAAAGTCTATTTGAGAAGAACTGTTCAGGGAAATTTTCGAACCATGATTGACATACCTCCATTTTCATAATCCATGCTTCCCCCATTTCTTTTCCTGGTTTATGGAAAAAAGGAGGACCTGCTCGAGAATGGTGGCTTGGACCTTAGAAATCTAAGAAAGACAAGACGATTCAATATACTAGGATAGGTTCGTGGAGCAACTTGAGAAAGAATTCATACCTCTCTGGATCAAGGAAAAGAGGGAGGCTGAATTCCACACTTTATAGTAGGGAAACATGATGTTCAGCCAGTATGCACTAAATTTTGGAAATCATCTAAATATTGCCTGCAATTGATTGACACTAAGGAACACAAAACTCGGCAGTTTATCAAAGGTTTACAATCTGAACTACAGTGAGTGATGGCACCTATTCCACYGACCGCATATAGTATTRTTGTAGAAGTCGTAACTTGTACTGAGAATAATGATAAGATGTTGGAGGCCAGGAAGACGAAGTATAGGAGAATGGAGTTCCTTTCAAAAATGCCCTAGTGAAAAAACATGGCAAGGGTGTCCCGACAATCTTAGGAAAGGAAAGAATATTTCCCAATTGCCTCTCATCCTGATATCACRTATGAATACTGCGACTGGTGGACATCAAGAAACACAATGTAGGAAGAAGAATCACCAATGTGTCCTATGTGGGAGTTTTGAACACTTGGCCTAAGCATGTTCGTAGCTGACTAACCCTCCTTAGGGGAGTTCAGGAGCTAGACCAGCAGGACCCGAGCCTTGCCAGTGAACAGGACCAGAAGGCCTCCAATTAAGGGTCGGGTATTCGCTAGGGAGAAGAGAGACGTGAGTGAAGACTCCAATGTGGCGGAAGGTACTATATTAATTTTTACTCATGAAGCTCGAATTCTAGTAGATCCTGGATCCACCAATTCTTTTGTAGCACCACACTTTATGATATACTTGCAAATCACCCCTATTGAATTGATGTGCAAATTCTTAGTGAGTACTTCGATGAGAGGAACTCTAATTGCTAACATAATATGCCCTGAGTGTGAAATCTATGTGGAGAAAACTCTACTTCCAGGAGATTTGAAAGTACTACCTGTAAAGACTATAATGTAATACTAGGCATTAACTAGTTGTCTCAAGATTACCCACACCTTGATCGTAGAACTAAAATAGTTAAATTAGATCTTCTAGAGGGTATAGTACAATTGCAAGGAGTAAGGGGTAAATCTAGAAATCCAATCATTTTAGGGGTTAAGGCTAGGAAATTACTGAAGAAAGGTTGTTAGGGATACTTGGCCTACCTAATAAACCAATCATAAGAGATTGGGAAGATGGAGATAATGCTACTAGTGAAAGAATTCATAGACGTATTCACTTCCAAATTAATTTCCTTACTTCCTAAGAGAGATGCAGAGTTCGGGATAGATTTGGTTCCTGGAGATAAACCTATATCAAGAATGCCATATCGAATGTCACCAGCTAAATAAAGGAGTTGAAGGAACAATGGCTACAACTTTTGGAGCAAGGATATATCAAAACAAGTGTTTCACTTTAGGGTGCTCGAGTGTTATTTGTTAAAAAGAAGAATAAGACTTCGCGGATGTGCATAGATTATAGAGGGTTCAATGTGACTGTTAAGAATAGATACCCTCWACCCCTCCTCATTGATGAATTGTTTGATTAGTTACAAGGTTCTAGATATTTCTCTAAGTTGGATCCGAGATAGTGATATCATCAAGTTAGAATTYTGGAGGAGCATATCCCAAAAATGACATTCAATACCAACTATGGACATTTCGAGTTCAAAGTGATGCAGTTTGGACTCACAAATGCGCTAGCAACCTTTATGGACATAATGGATAGGATATTTCAGCCTTTCTTAGATAACTTTGTGTCCATTTTCATAGACGACATTTTAATTTATTCAAGAACATATAAGAGCAGGAGGAGCACTTGAGATTGGTACTACAAAAGTTGAGAGATCATTAGCTAGACACAAAATTTAGCAAATTCAATTTTGACTAAGTGAGATTTTCTTCTCGGGTCATGTTACCTCACAAGAAGGAATTGCAGTTGATCCATCTAAACTTAAAGCAGTGGCCAACTGGAAGAGACTTGAAACTCCTAATGAAACYCAAAGTTTTCTCAGATTGGCGAAATACTACCGACACTTTATCCAAGAATTCTCCAAAATTTTCAACCTATTAACCAAGTTGACAYAGAAGAACATGTGTTTCAAATAGAGTGAGAAATGTGAATAGAGTTATCAAGAGTTTAAAAAAAGGTTGACAACTGCACCTGTATTAACCTTGCCTAAAGGAGGAAAGAAGTTCTTACTCTATACAGATGTTTCTGGGAAAAACTAGGTGCTGTTTTGATGCAAGATGGCCACGTAGTAGCCTRTGAATCTTGAAAACTCAAACCTCATGAGTTAAATTACCCCACTTGAGACTTAGAGTTAGCTGCCATCTTTTTCACCCTGAAGAAATGGAGACACTACTTATACAGGGCAGAATATAAGATCTTCACGAATCACAAGAGCCTCAAAWATTTTATCTTTCAGAAAGATTTGAATATGATTTAAAGGCGATGGATCGAATTCCTGGAGGAATACAAATGTCCAATCAACTACTACCTTAGAGATGCCAATGTCATAGCAGATGCTCTTAGTAGAACGACAAAGCTGGCAATGATGCGACTATAGAAAGTGAAACATTTGAAGCAAATCATGTCCTCTGAAGCAAAGGTAACTAAGAAAGTGATCTTGATGGCGAATATTTTTGTAACCTCCAACCTGAAGCAAGAGATTAAAGAAGTTCAAGAGCTAGACAAAGAGAGATGAAATTGAGGAAGAAGATAAAGTTTGAGAAGCTAACTAACTTTAGCATTGATAGTGAAGGGGTAATCCATTTCAGAAACAGGATCTGCATGCCCAATAATGACAAATTGAAGGCGAGCATTCTTAATGAAGCTCATCGAAGTCGTTATACTATCCACCCTGAGAGTAACAAGAAGGTAAAAATGGAATACCAGTGACCAGAAGGATTACCCAATCCCTACTAGTACCAGAGTGGAAGTCGGAATGTGTGACCATAGATTTCGTGATAGGTCTGCCTAATACTCAAGGAAATAAGAACGTCATTTTGGTAGTAGTCAATCACCTAAATAAATCACTCCACTTCATTCCGATACCATCATCACTTAAGTTCATCAACAATCCTAACTGAAAGAAAGCTTAGCTCATGCTTGGAAGATTTATAAATAGTAAATGAAAATCTTCTTTTCGTTGGATAAATTAAAGTCAATTATAATCACAAAATAGAATGGAAATAGAGACAAAATTTAGAAAAAAAATTCTATAAAACAATCGGAGTTTGCTATTTTCTCCAATATTACAGCGTCTGCTCTAGTTCAAGCTTTAGCTTCACTCCTTCGGCTCCTATTCCAATCAATGTCTCTATCACAGCTCGTTCAAAGTCCTTCAGTGGCTCCTCTGATCCTTGGCCAAGTTTCTTCTCTTGATCTTGGACTCCACAGAAAGATATGTATAGTGTAAGAAGGTGGAGAACCTTAGTTCTCAAGAATGGCAGACACTTTCTTCTTCCTCTTGGCCTTCTATTTATACTYGAGGATTTCTCATGCAATGTGTTGGACAAGTTGGCAAGTTGAATTCCTCTCTTGAAGTACTCCAATGAGGGCATTCTCTGTGTCATTCAAGTGGTAGATTAGTTCAATTAGAAACCTCCAAGTGGCAGAAAATGGCATGAAAAATGGTTGGTCAAATAAGAAGATGTCATGTGTCACCACTTGCAAAAGTGGCCAACTTGATTAATATTTTATGTATTCTTTTGTTGCGTTTTCTTCTACTTCAAGTTTCCACAAGCTGTTTGTGTCATTCCCCAACCTTTTGGTTGCAATTTGCAACGTACTTGTCTTGTCCATCGTGTTGTAGGTTGTGCTGCAGCAGACCTTCGTTCATATTTTCTCAGCCTTTCTCTTATTCAAGCAATCTACATTCCTGCCCAAAATAGATAAGATAAGTCTCTAAACTTTAGGGTTGTATTAAAATGATATTACTTATTCGAAGGATAACATGAATTTATACACAAATAGATTAAGAATAACCATGATTTCAATACCAAAATGGGGTAAACTAATATAAAATGTKATAGAAAAATATACTGAATATACTATCAGTAGGTTTAAACCCAAAAGACTAGTGGATTAACAGCGATGCAACCTGACATGTCTGCTTCAACAAAGAGATTTTCATTACTCTTTAGGAAACAGACAATGAAGATCACCTATACATGAGAAATTCAGCTACCTTGGTGACCAAGGGTCAAGGAAAGGTTATCCTGAAGATGACTTATGAGAAAGAATTGATTCTGAACAACATACTATATGTGTCAGAGATCTGCAAGAACTTGGTGATTGGATTGCTGTTGAATAAGCAAGGCCTTTCATATGGTATTTGAGTCAAATAAAGTAACTTTATCTAGGGGTTGAACATTTGTTGGCAAGGGCTAATGTAACTTATGGGTTTTTTAAGCTCAATGTAATGRTTATTAAGCCTACTATAAATAAAATGAACAATACTTTTGCTTATTTGCTTGATCTTTCAACTTGTGGCATGGTAGACTAAGGCCTAGTACAACCATTCACTTTATCGTCGCRGCCCAAAAATCACTGCAAATATAGCAAAGCCGTTAAATATAGTTTTCATAGCATTTTCCACTCCGTCTCTCAAGTAGCTTTTGTTTAAAGGTGGTGGAGGTTGGGGAACCGTCGTATATAATGTTATTATTGCGGTTTGAAAGATACCGCTGCTTATAGTACATATATACAGTTTTGGAGTGACGAATAAAATAGCTGCATAAAATCACTTATTTACGATGTATTTTAAATCGCTGCATCAAAGCACTTATTTGCGGTGGTTTTTCGCTTGTAAAACTACCGCCTCATTTATCTATATATGCTGCTTGTGTGTAAACCACCTTAAATAATCTTTCATATAATTTTGATTAATTAATTGATTAGCTTGTTGCAACGTGTATACAATCACCATAAATAAAACTTTATGTATTCTTAATAAATTAGTTTAGCAGTATCAACGGTGTGTGGACCACCGCCATAAAAGGTATCTTATATTTTTAAATTAATTTATTTATTTTTGTAAATTAATTCCCTATTGAATAACATATCAATATTTCCACTGCTATGCGATATTCTAAATATAAATATTATTCCTAGAACCAATCCATATTTTCAAAAACATAAATATCCCAAATCTAAATAAGTATAAATATGAGTTTTGAATAAATAAAAATAAAAGTAGCAATGAAACATTTAACAGGTATTTCAGTAAGTTACGATCAAGTTACAAATAATAAACAATTCAATTAGGAGCAGATCGAGGAGGASATGGGGGGAGACCACTAGAGCYAACTCCTGGAGATTCAACAAGCGAATCAGGTAGAGGCTRTTGATGTAACACCCCCAGATTAGGAACCTTATCCTAACTYAGAAATGTTATGTCATTCCACTCAAAAATAATCGACTATCATTTAAAACTCAACATTTATTTGAAAATAAAGACAGCGAAAGTCTCAACAATTTAAACCATTCCAAAAATGAAGACAGCGGAAGCTTCAAGAATTTAAACCATTCAAAAATGATACATATTATTACATAAATCGATTCGAAAACYAGTTCTCGAGTATCATARCTCGCTCACAAGCGACCTCCTCGCCCTATCTGGTTAYATATCATCTGAAATGACACATAAGAAAAGGAATGAGCTAAAAAGCCCAGTAACTAACCTCAATGCATGAATGCATCAACCTGTCCTACATGCCATGAAATTATAAAATTTTGCCTTTAAATAAAAACTAATTTCCAAACATTCCTTCTCAAAATCTCATTACAAAACATTTCCTTCAAAGTTCACTTACAGTAAAAACTTTCCATTTCCTTTCATTCGTGAGCTCACTAGAGTGTAACGCCTAGCCATTAGGCTGTAGTGGGCCATTTGTTCTTTGGAACCCGATTACATTCTCTTCCTTTACTTTTCCTTTTTCTCTTCACCTCCCAGAGGTGAATCATTACCTCCCTCCCATAGGGTCGGTTCGRGTGCACCGGTCCCCCACGCCCCATTTCTTACTCACATCCTTCATGGCTAGGTTTACACTTCTTTTCGAAAAATTTAACATTGTCGAAACTATACATTTTCCTTTAAAATCCCATTTCCTAAACCATTCACCTTCTAAGTGTGTGAATGGCTCATGCCAAATGTGATGTAAAATTCTAACTACATGCCCATGACATGAAATGCTTACATCCGTATATAACATGATATTCAACAAATAGTACAAGATATGAATCATAATAGTATATCATTTGACATAAAAGTGCTACAGGATACTAACACATTAACATTCCTCACAATTATACACACATCATCATAYAATCCCATACACAACATATTTGAGCAACCAAAACAGTTCCATTACATTCATTCAAAATATTAATGAAATATGAGGATTACTTACATAAATCTCAAATTAAATAACAATCACACACATACGTCAATGAGATGAGAGGATTACTTACTCGGAGTCTTCTACGTAAACGGGTTYTTACTTAAGTTGCGAAGTGGACTCCTTCAATCGATCTCAACCTAAGCCCTCGAAATGACCTAGTTGATTACAAAAGGAGGGTCTACTTAGTTCGATCGTTCCAACTTATGTCTACTTAGTTCGATCGTTCCAACTTATGTATTATGTGTCTAATCCAAACATGTCCTTTATTAATTATTAATCCATTCTTAGTTCCTACATCACCAATTATCATGTCTTTTTAAGGTTACAAATTTAAATTCCTTAGCT
>MEJB01000031.1:2309219-2333198 GCA_001752375.1 Rhazya stricta
TGCAAAGGCAATAGCCGTCTTCCTCGTTTGCCGTCGCCATTGTTGCTCAGTAAGTTGCTGCTGAGTTGTTGTTTTCGATGGCCGACTAACCTGGCCTAGTTAGCTGAGTTTCGGCTAGGAGCAGGGACCTGCAACAGGTGCCCAGGCACCAAGATAGGCGCCCAGGCACCCAGCAACAGACGCCCAGGCACCCAGACGCCCGGGCGAACGAGCGCCCAAATGCCCAGGCGACCAGGGCAGTTGCACGCATGCTGCCTGAGTGCACGCCCGAGGCACAACGCCATTTTCGCGACCTTTGGACTTTGTTGACTTAAAAGATGAAAATATTACTATACGACGTTGAGAAATTATAACCTATGTAACTATGTCCTAAAGCGAAATTGTGCAAGAACATAGATTAAGTTTAATACCTGAGCTAAGGAGATTAAATTGTACCTTTAAGAACATGATAATTGGTGATGTGAGAATTAAGTATGAATTAAAAATTGACAAATGACATTCATGGAATAAACATTGAATATCTAAACTCAGACAATCGTATTAAATGGACTTTCCTTCTGTAATCACAATTAGGTTGTTTGCAAGCGCATTGACATCGAGAACGGTYGAGGGATTTCATTTTTGTGATTTAAATAAGAATTTTTAACATAAAGGACTCCAAGTAAGTAAATTCTCACATTTCATTAACGTATATGTATTGATGTTCTAAATTTCTGTTAGATAAATTGAATGTGTTGTCTATGAGTTCTATGTGAGTAAATTCCCATGCCGGCCTACCTCTTTCGTGGTGTGTTATGTGGTGGCTATATGGGACTGTATTATGATATGTGTTGAGATTATGTTGAATGTTTTCATGTGTTTTATATTTTGTACGGTTATTATAGTGAATGGTATTTTATTACAATTTTATGTAGTTCATGTCATGGGTATATAGTTGTAGCATTCTAYATCATTCCTGGCATAAGCCATTCATACATTTAGAAAGCGAATGGTTTAGGAAATGAATTTTGAAAGGGAATGAATTTTACGAATGTAATATGTTCAGGAAAATGTTAAGATTTTTGGAAAAGAGTGTAAACCTAGCCATGAAAAATGTGAGTGGAAAATGGGGCGTGGGGGACCGACGCACCCGACTAGACCCTCTTGGAGGGTAGGGAGATATGTAATGTTCACCTCTTATGAGGTGATGTTCAGGAAAAAATTAAGTAATGTTAATCGCTTTGCGGTTCTACCGGTAGAAAATGTGATCGGGTTTCAAAGAATAATGGCCCATTGCAGAGCTTAATGGCTAGGCGTTACACTCACTGAGCTCACGACTGAAATGAAATGAAAGGTTTTACAAGACATACATTTTGAAATGAAAGATTTATGAGAAGGTTATGAAATGGAAATGTTTAGAAAATTTTCATTTAGAAAGTGAGATTTTATAACTCATGATATGTAGGGCATATTTATGCATTCATGCATGAGATTTGCTTACTGAGCTTTATAGCTGATTCAATTTCCTTCACTCTGCATTTCAGGTGATGTGTAGCCAGATAGTGTGTGGAGGTCGCTTATGGGCAAGCCATGATACCCTGAAGCATTTTTCTAAGTAAATTTTATTGAATAAGACAGATGGTTGACTAGAATGATTTTTGTGTATCATTAAGATATTTTCTATTTGATTTAGCTAAAGATATTTCTTATTTGGATTAGCTAATAGTGCTTTAAATTCTTTTGGTTTCTTCAAATTTTAGTTTAAATAAGTGATAGGTTGGTAATTTGTGGGAGGACATTACTCATTATATTGGATGTTTGTTGGGTTGGAATGCATGTTGTTAATAGGTGTTGAAAATGTTGAAAACCTTTTGAATGTATGCAGGGGATAGTTATTGAAATTATAGAGGAAACTCTATCAAATTTTTATAAAACTTTTTGACAAGGGTTAAGACTTCTTTCATTTCTTACAGTAGTTGATTGTTTTATGAGTAAGGAAATGTAATACTCTTAGCTTAGGACAGTTCCTAATTTGGGGGTGTTACAAGTAAACTGGGGAGGAATATCTAAGCTAATCTTTGATGTCATTAACCGCATTGTTTCCTCAAGCTGAGCTAGATGAGACTTTGTATCCTCAATCTCAGACAGTGTATTATCAAGCTGTTCCTTTAATGCTTTCTGGCCTTCTTCACATCCAGCTTGAAATTACGCATCCCGTGCAAAACTAGATTCAGCATCTCCCAATGAAGTCTTYGTTGGTCCCTTACCCATGCATCTGACACGACCTCGTATGTCGGGTCTGAATGCTCTATTGAAAATCTCATCTTTTGCGGAGGGAGTCCTTTTATGTTCAGTTAGAGCATCGTATGCCCTTTATAGTTGTGCCTAACATAAAAGTGGTCAATCTAGGTCATAAGAAGCATAAAGAAAGAGATGATAAGCATAAATAATTCAYACACATTCCAGCCAAAAATTCACACATAAATTAGATATATACACATTCCAACTGAAAGTTCACATATAACAAGTATACTTGAAAATTATATTATTGTTAATGTGAAATTTAGGAAGGGTCATAGTAATTTGCCCCAATTGAATCAACCCTCTCTCAATGACTAAGTATAAATATTCCAATTGACCTTCAACGATATATATATGACATAGTCAATACTAAATTGAATTAAAAATCTATAATTCTTGAAGGATCACATGTATACTACTTCCATAGAGTTCAACTATCAATGGATATGAGCAGCATATTATCAAACAAACAAGTTGTATGTATCTGGATCTTTTTCAATAATAGGTTCCCTTTCAATAAGGATACTTATCTCAAATCTTATGATTACGTGTGTTGTACATGATATTCTAATGCTTCACTCTTATAAATTGGGTAAGTTTGTATGCAATATGTGATAAACGGGGCAACTATACTTATCCATATAGTATAAAGTACTATTGCCAGCTTCCCATTAGATAAATATCCATAGTTCAAAATTTAAATATTTCGTTTTCCCACCATATTTAATCAAGATATATTTTTGTCTTAAGTCAAAAGTCAATYCAAGCAAACAATTTTTCAACATWGCATATGCTTGATGAACTATTTCAATTCTAATTAAAAGTTGACTCTTTAAAAGGACGATACTTGATATTTACCCATTCTTTAGGACATA
The DNA here is from genome assembly GCA_001752375.1 of Rhazya stricta. Classification (NCBI taxonomy): domain Eukaryota; kingdom Viridiplantae; phylum Streptophyta; class Magnoliopsida; order Gentianales; family Apocynaceae; genus Rhazya; species Rhazya stricta. The sequence goes on from MEJB01000031.1 coordinate 2,312,375, forward strand.
ATTCTCATATATATCTACACGAGATTAAAAGTCTAAAACATAAGATTCACAGCAAATAATGCTAAATTCCTAATGCACAATTTCTAWAAAAWCAACAAGAAAACCAAGATACAAATCCCTTGTTCATTTTCAAGAAATTAAATTTATTTCCCAGTAGCTCACTACTAGGCTATACTATATATAGCAGACTATTCCTTTCACTTACATTTCTGTGTTTTCTTTTGAGTATATCTCAATATGATTCAATAAAGATATGGGATTTGAATAAGCTTCAAAGTTCCTTATTGTGAAATCCCATGTCAATCTCACATATATATCGTGTACAAACTTGTATATTTGAAACAGGGCAAGAATACGAATATGTAAARATAGTTGCCCTATTTGTACAAAAATACAAATTTATAAGTTTATCACATAATCTTAAGATATATAAAGTTTTGTTAAAGGTTATAAAGATAAATTGGATAAACAAACTTACCATTAAATCTGTTGTGTCGTCATCGACAAAGATTTCATTTCTTGTTCAAATAGCTATGGTGGTATCATATTGTGTGTTACTCTTTTCTTCAATAGACTCAGAATTATAATGATTTAGGTGCGAATACCTCCTCTTGGACAAAGAAGGATGATCATCGCATCGTGACATGAGGATATAACTGACTTGTCCTTATTTTTGCTATTTTGGGCTCAATTATTGTACAAATATTGTGTAGATGATATATTAATCTACATTGTTTTGGTTGATATATATACATTTTTAAGATATGACTAGCTAGTTTATATTACCTCAAATCCGTCCTCAACCAATACTCATACTATTGAGTCCAGGCACGGAGGGATCTTTTCTGCATCCTTGAATGGATTATAGTATTCACGTTTTATCTGAGTCTTGAAATCCCTCCAACATTTACCATGATTTGCAATGTCACTTTCCTGCATATATTATGGGTTAGAGAAAAAAAAATTCATACATGTGAGTAGATATTAAAAATTTAATTTATTTAATCAAGATTATTACGTAATTTTAGTCTTAATTATTTAATTAAGTCTACAAAAAATCCTATTATTTTGGATCAATTGAAGTTGCGCCATTGATGGAAGTCAGTGCAATATATTATGAAGATGGATRAAATTGTATTAAGCCAAGATAAATTAAACTTGTCTCATGGTGAATCGAATTTGTGGAGGTGACCAAGTAAATAGTCGGGTTAACTCAAAAAATTCAAATAAGATGGTTGCTTAGGTCACAAGAAGCCCATTYAAGCTACATGCAGCTACCTAAAAAGCATATGAACTCTTTGCCTATAAATAGGGCACCACTTCAAGGCATAAAGAGACAAGCTAAAGCTCCAAGAAGGACGAAAGCTCTCAAGAAGACGTTAGAGATATTTTGGAGGACTGAATATCAAGAACTCTCTCTAGTAAATATACTSAAAGCTTCAACTTTTGTGGTGGATTCCTAGATCGTTCATCAAAGAAGATTCAAGCTTCCCTTCTTCAAAATTGAAGAAGGTATTTTCTCATTGGAGCAGATAAAGTTCGACCTTTGAGGTAGACATATTCAGGAGAAGAATCAGAAGGCATATTCTTTTGATTTTTGAATTTTCAGAGATTGTAAYTYACTTCCTCAAATAGCAAATAAGTTCTACATTTGTCACTACTTTCTTATCTTTTAATTAGACTTGAAATTTATTTGCRTACAATGTTATGCAAGACATTAAACATTTATAATTTTTCAACCACTTATCTTAACATCCCTCCACAACTCATTCTTGAGGGATTCTGGCACATCCTACATCTCAGCTATGTAAGTGGAAGCCTACCTGCAATGTGGGCTAATACACCACAAGCTATGGCAAAACCATTGTAGCCTACTCTGAATATTCCTCCTGTGGCTGATAGGCTAACTTATAGCCTCGTTTTGATTCCCTACTCTCTAGGAAACTTAGATGTTCCACAACCATTTTTTATGATTCCGTGGTCGTATTCGATCCGATATGTGTGGTGGGGTACATCAAACTGATGAAAGAATGTCAAAACAGAATTAATACATGGCATACGTATCCAATCATAACTAAAAAATATGWATCTCATTTCTCGAAATTTAAAAATTAAAGATGAAATTCCAGTTTCCATTACAAGAATTAATAGATCATAACAAAACTAGAGCTATTGAAAGGTTCTGAAGCAGAAAAAAGACCACTATTTTTGATATTCTAGAATGTCACTAGTAAAAGAAAATTTAACACCAACAGTGTCGYCACTAAGCTCTAATTTAGAACCCACAAGACRCCACTACTTGAACAGGCTAAGAATGCACCTCTAATAGACAAAAGTTAATAGATCATAYGAAAACTAAAGCAGTTGAAATGCTTCAAAGCAGAAAATAAGAGTTCTCTAYTGCCGATATTTCTAGACAATTTCCTCCACTACTACACTTTCACCAACAATAACAACAAATTTGAAGCATAGTATGTGACGCCCTAGCCGACCCCTAGGTATGACTGTGGCTTAACGAGTCGCTGCCTGTCTCTCGACAGTCAGTACTATTTCAAAAATAAAAATAAAACTCTTTAAGGTACAAGCCATTAGGGATTCTAGATTCCCAAAATTCTATTACARACTTAGAAAGAGATACACCATAGTAGTAAATTAAAAATAGTAGTGCTGTTCTAGCACATTCCAATAGCGGACAGATACTCCTATCTCTCGTTCCCAGAACTCGAAACCTCAAGATCCCTATTTGTCACTACAAAAATAAAGGAAAGATTGTGAGTGYAGGTTCAATGAGTTCTACASGTCTGCAATGTGAGTTAGGAAAATAAAGTTACAATAATTGTCCAGAGATACAGTAAAAATTGTTATATAAAACTTTATTACTATTTTCAAGCATTTAATAGACAAGACATTTGATTAGAGAAGTGATAAAAATATTAGCTGTAAGAATAAATCACAAGATAATGTACARTTACCACGAAGTAAAAATCGGTGAGGTCTAGTAAGACTAGCCTTATCACTYCGAATATACGCATGCAATTTTCTACCTTAGCACCTCATAACAATCAAYGKTGCCCGCTAGCTAAAGTGCAAGTGAGCCGCCCGTCCTTGAAATTTATACGTACCTGGAATAGGTTAGGTAATTCTATCGTATGAAATCCTCTGGTTCCCACGTTGCTTCTATAATCCCATGATGTTCCCATTGAACCTTGACAAGTTGAATTTTGTAGCTTRTTAACACTGGTCTCCAGTATTCGTACTGGCATTTCCTCGTATGGTAGATTTTGACGCAATTCCGTTTCTGCCCCGTTTATCACATGCTCTGATAATGGGTTGTATTTCTTGAGCTGTGACACATGGAATACATCATGAAGTCCAGTTAACTCTGCTGGGAATGTGATTCTGTATGCAATTGCTTCGATCTTTTCCAAAACCTCAAATGGTTCGATGTATTTCAGACTCAGCTTACCGCCCATTAGGTGTTTGACAATTTCTCGGTGGCGCCTCATTTTCAAAACGACTTGATTGCCTTTCTCAAATTCCAAATATCACCSTCGATTATCACATAACTTTTCTCCCTGCTCAAGGCATCTAATAATCGATCTCAGATTATTTTCACTTTCCGACATGTTTCTTCCACATCTGGTGTTTGGTTGTCTTTCTACATTCGCCTTTCTCCCGTTTCTTTCTAGGCAATCAATGACAGGCATCTTCTTTTGTAGACTGCTTCAAGGGTGCCAACCCGATTGATGATTGGTAGCTATTGTTGTTCGCAAATTATACCAGTGCTAGATTATCTGCCCATTTGAACTCAAAATCTATAACGCATGCTTACAACATGTCAACCAGGAATTGTATAGTCCTCTTTGATTGCAYGTCCATTTAAGGGTGTGCGACAGTGTTGAAGCTTAGCGTCGTGCCCATTGCCTTCTGGCACAGGCCAAAATTAGRAAGTAAATCTCGGGTCTCAATCTAAGGTGATATTTACATGTGGGCCATGAAGTCTCCTGATCTCATATACATACAACTCGCTAATTTTTCTAGTTAGTACTTTATGTTGAGAGAATTTGGAATCCCTAATGGCTTATACCTTAAAGAATGTTATGTTTTCTGAAATAGTACTAACTATCCAGAGATAAGTGGTGACTCGTTCAGCTCTAGTCATACCTAGCTGCRGGGGCRTCACAGGTGGTATCAAAGCYTAGGTTTATAGACTTGAGCATGGGTAGGTAGGAAAGTTGATGTTTATAATTGATATTATTTGACTAGATACTTAGGTTTATGTGATTATTTTGTTTAAGTAGGAATTAGTTAGGAATTGTTGGCAAATTGTTGTTGGTCTTAATGCTAGCTAGCTAAGGACTTCCTACTAGAAATTGCGATAAGTACTTGAATCTGTGATTAACATGTCTARTAGCTTTATCGTTGAGTTTGAGTAGTTAGTGTGTGTAGATATGGCACCTTAGATATGAATAGGTGGTCAACAGATACCCCTGAACCAAGGAGCAGAGGAAGGCCCTGTGTGAATAGGGCGATCACAAGTATGACTGGGATTGAGTAGAGGGATGACCCAAATCCTTCTAGACAGACTATGCCAATTCTGACTGAGGAACCAACTGTAGCATGCACAGTGGATAGGATGACAGATTTAATGGAAGGCCATTTGGAGAAGTTCAACAAAGTGAGAAGGATGAGGCGTCGCAAYGATTTTTGAAATTCTAGCTATAGATATGAAAATTTTATTGTTGGATGGAGGTTCAACAGTCAACACCAGCCTTCCAAATTTTCCAAAGAAGCAGAATGAGAAGATAAGGCGGAAAAATGGTTGGAACAGATGGAAGACATATTCCATACCTTGCATTATATGGATGCAACATTCTTAGCCAGTGTTTTCTCCCACTCGGACAGCTCACYAACAACAAGAATAGTTGTACAATTTCAGCTGAAACTTCACTATAATCGGCCAACACACAGATGCAATACTCTTACACATACAATCTATTATTGATGGGTCGTGAAGCTAAATTCTAAATCAAAAATTGAGGAGAAATGGCTGGGTTTTGAAGAAGAAAAATCGTGTAGGATGAAGAAGGAAAACACAGTGGAGTTGAAAGAAATTTTAAGTTTTATGGCTGAATTTTTCAATGAAACTAATAAAGTAACAAATTATTTTAGGAAGAAAATAATATGGTTTTAAGAATATAATATAGAGTTTTCAAATTAAAGTTAAGGAAAAATTGGTCTTGGAAAATGGAGTTTTAAAAAATGAATTTAAGAAAAATTAGTGTTTTCAAAAATAAAGTTTAAAAAAATTCATTTTTGTAAATAGAATAAGGTTTTAAGAAAACAATCAAAGCCTGAATTTTTTACGAAAAGAGTTTCCGAAGTTCGATTAAGTCGAGATTATATTTCGAGTTTATCTTAACCGTAATAATTCTATCAAATTCTAAGTCTAGTCATATCCTATTTCTAAATATTCTAATTCTTACACTAAATCTATCCAATATCGAACCTACTTTGGTTTTCATTTCCTCAAAATATTCAAGTTTGTCATATTCTTCCCCTCTTAAGAGAATTTTATCCTTGAAGAAATACTTACATGGAATGGGTCAGGTATTTCTGTCATTCCTCTAATTCCATGTTTTTTCCCGTAATCCCATGATGGTCCCATTGAACTTTGACCAGTCAAATTTCTTTATTATTTAATTTCTTAATAGTGATGTCCAWTATCCATACTGGCCTTTCCTTGTATGACAAATTGCGATGCAACTTGATTTCTACCTTATTTATCACAACTCATCTTTGACTTGATTAATCAAGAAAAAGATCTACTGTCAAGCGCTATCTAAAATAGTTCGTAAGARCTTTCTTAGTAATAAATCATACAATCGCACAAAATCTATMGTAAATAAATCTGTTCTCTACACTATCTCAGACTTCATAATAATCAAATCTATTTTAGAAGTTCAGTAAGGTTATAGGTGTAAAAAGCTTACATAAAATATATTATGAGAAAATGAATTACAAGCATCTTAGTTTGGATAGGGTTTTACGAGAATAGGTATAACTCAGAAAATTATTCTAGAATTCATGGCTTTCTAACTATATAGGATAAATCATAGAAAGGCTTTGGTCAAAATGTTATAAAGTGAAAATAGTGAGTTTGAAACCAGATTTATAGAAATGAACAACATAGGGTGTTTAGTGTATTACTCTCATGATACTTCGAGTTTCTTAAAATATTTGGTGCCAAAATGTCTTTAACACACAAGGTTTATAAACATGTAAGTTTTGAGGCCTAAAGGGATCTGCATGAATACAAGTTTGGGTGGGAAATAAGAGTTTCATGTTCAATCGCCCAAAACTAACGCGGCCTCAAAGGTTAGCACATATCTAGAATTTTACGAGCTCAAATTGAGAAAAATTTGTACTAAATTCGTCCTAAGATCTGTAGATGTTCGGCCAYATATTACATGTTAAAATCCAATTAATAACAAAGTTTATATACTGAGCTTACTATGGACCTTATTTCTAGTTCGGCCAGAAGAACAGTATATACCCTAATAGTTGTATTTTKAATCTTGTGATACTTTAGATGATGTACTCAATATCATGATAACTCTAACGTATTTTGTTTCCTAATCCTCGGTCTACATGACAATAAAAGGTCATTATCAACTCCAATATTAAATCACAATTAGAATTAAAAACTATACATCTCATACACTACTAGGTTATTTCCATATTAATTCATGTATCATCTTAGCTGATTTAAAACATCCTTAAACATACTTTACTAATTCCTTATTCATGTTATTTCTACACCATCAATATTTAAATTAGTATATTAAGCCATACTCATGCATCATTCTCAGTTTCTTTGATCGAAAGTATATACATACAAATCCTAGCATGCAGAATTTGAAAATACTAAGAGATTAGAGTAGAACCTTAGTTGCCAGCTATAACTCTAGAACGTTTCCTCTAACTTAAACTTAGTTGCTACTGATTTTTAAGAGAGATATTTACTAGGATGAAGAATATTAGAAATGAGAACTTTATGGGCGTCTCTGGTGAGGAGAAAGCTCAGCTGAACACGTTGCACTCGAAGGAAGAAAAACTGGACCAAATTATATGTTCTATGTGTAGGATAAATGGTTTAGGATCTTAGCTCCCTCAAAGATTATTTACATTAGTTTGGGCGGAGAGAACAATGCTGGATATGAAGAAGAAATCGGTCAGTAGAAAGACGAAAGAAATAAGAAATGTCCATGTTGCTGTCTTGCAAATTGAGAATTCAATTTCAAATTGACTTCTCAAAGAAAGAAGCTTGACATATGGAATGGACAGCTATAATAATACTTGGCTGATTCATCAAAAAAATTGGACAGCACATAAGCTGGAATCTCACCACACTCCTTTCATGCATTGGTGGGATGTTAAGCTACAAATTAAACTAAAATGTTGGCTGAAAATGAATGAATAAGATCGATTGAACTCACCTAAAAATATGGACAACACACTATCTAAAACTTTACCATGGGCTCTTCATGTATTGATGAGGTTTTGAGTTTAAAATTTAAACTAAAAGTTTGGCTAAAAAATAGAAGAATTATGAATGGCTACAAGTACGGCGATAGGAATTTGTCTAATAGACATGATAGGTCAATGAAGTTTAAAAAAAAAAAAGGGATTTCAAAATTAGATTTTTAATTAAGCTGAGAAAATGTTCGGATTTGTTCTAATGGTAATCTTCTTCCAAATATTTAAACCTAATATATATCCAACTACTAAGTATACAATATCCTATCTTTTTTCTAAAGTAAAACTACTCCCGAAATCATAAAATACGTAGGTTACTCTCTAGTAAAAATTTCTGGTGTCTCACATAGCAGATACTTTTCCCTCTGATAAAAAAAGTGGACCAAAACTCACCATTCCCCCAAAAATAAAAGGGTAATATTGTCCAAAGAAAATTATAGTTATGTCTGATCCATTAATAATATGCACCCGACAAACATAGGAAAACTATATATCATAAAACAAATTAAAATTTCATAATCATCAGTGCCAAATAAAAATTAAACTAAAAAGTTCCTATGCTAAACACAGATTAGCCATTTCCTTTTTCTCCTTAATACTTAAAAATTTCTCAAACACATAACTGATATGGAATAATAACCAATTAAAACTATTAATACTTGATACTTCCAAACTACGAAACAAAACAAAAAAGAGTAGTTCAAGATCAAAAAAATAACCAATTTTGCCCTTACCGACATGTCAAAAGAATTCAAATAATGGTGAATATAAACTAAGCTAAAAAGACCATGAAGGTTATTAGYTAATTTTAGAAGGTTATTAGCCGTCAAATAAATGCAATCAGCTATCTTGATAGTGGTAGMTCCAGTTTGAGCTTTCTCAAAAAGATCAATGAGATACTTCCCAAAGCTAGAAAGATCAACAACATCCATCTTCTTCATTTCACCAAAAACTATAAGTATATCCTCTTCAATACAAGAAATAGACTCGATTGGTGTTGGAGTAAGCTTTTCTGCAACTTGTCACCAYATGAATTGAAGATATTGAATTTGTCCAGCCTTTATGATGTTGACCCCTTGGAACTCAGAAATGGCAATAGCAACATATTACCTTTGAGAAGGSCTCACCCTTTCATTGCATGAAGGAAATATGGACRACTTGCCTTCAAAGGTGTGCTAGTTAGTTCGAYAACAGGGTTKATAGTCAATGGCCTATCAATCAGAAGGGATTAAGCTGTATAGTTGTCATTCTGGCACAATTTGAATTCAGGCAAGCCGCTATCAATCCCGTCTGTAAGAAAAGTAACTTCATCCACATGCAAAGAACCTTCATATGCCCCTAACTGTGAAAATCAAAGAGTTAGAAGAAGTCTAAAATTAAATGTATTTATATTGAGAGTGATATACACTTACATAAAATGCTAAAGTCTGAGGAGACATTGTCAAACTATGTACTCTTCGAAAAGGCCAAAAGAAGTAGTAGGGTCACCCAATATCTTCTTCTTCTTTAAAGGGCAATTCCGTAGATGATCTCGCTTAATATCACTCATTGTTCCACTTTTACTGGAAAAAGCATCAATTTACTTGATAATTGTAGAAGAACCCATGACTCTAGACTGAAATTTCACTACAGGGATGCGCAACAATATCTTGTTCGTTGRAGGAGCTGCAACTTCTTCAGAAGTAGTACTAATACCACCAGTAGAAGAAGGTCTTAGAGGACTGGAGATTGCTATACTCTTTCCCTTAGAAGAAACTCTAGCAATTCCACTTGAGCAAGAATTCCACCAAATATTGTATTATTTGGTAGCAAGTGGCTTTGACGTCTTTGCTCGAAGTACAACTAGAGAGTGTGTCTTAAAGGGAGTAGATTATTTCTAAAGTCGAGCCACATCTTCTAACATGTGCGAATAAGATTTCTCCCTCAAGTCACCAGGAACATCTTGACAAAACCCAAATTGCCTATAAATTTGTGCGAACTATAAGCTTCTACCAAAGACGTGGTATTTTGTAGAAGGGTCAAAAAGTTAGAGTATAAACTTACAAAGTAATCAAACCAAGTTGATGATAAAGACCCATTATCCAGCAAAGATTGTTCGGAGTCACCAATCATACAGTWACATTTCATGGAAAAAGGATCCACATGTCTAAAAATTGCTTGTGCTTCCGAAAGAAWGAAATATTTGGCCATCTTCTCTCCATGAAACTTGACCATTCRTGTAACTGAAGAGCAATTATTTTTCTCGTGATGGGTGCCAAGGTATTGAGCAATCCACGCGTACACATAATGAATTGCGAAGGTTGCAAACACTCCTTTAGAAATAAGCACTGAGAAACCCTCATGCCATTGTAGATACTCGCCAAAGCTGATATAGCTAGTGAGAATTTCCGCCCAAAAGCCATAAGGCTAGCCACCTTAAAGACACCAAGTGGATGCAATTGGCCTCTCTACCTAGAAGAACAAATTTACATATCTAACAAGATAAAAATGTAACCAAGTGTACTTCCCTTCCCAAAGTCTTTGAAATATCGAGTACATCAAAAGGTTCACTTTCTCCTTCCACAGCTATCAAACAAGTACTATTCATGATGCTTGTTGGATTATGTAACATTCTCGACTTTGCTGTAGTTCGCCTCTAATATATTCTTAGAGGAGGTGGTGCTTATCTGGTTGGTCCTCTAAACCAAAATTRGACCCAATCATTGATAGAAACTTCACATGGKTCGCCATTTGCAAGCCTTTTAAAAGTGAAAAAAAGAAACCTACAACTTTGAGGAAGCAGGTAGTTACCTTAATTTTCGATCTCGTAAAGCTTCTTGGCTGAAGGGATCACTTCATTGTAAAATGAGCCATGAATTGGAAGACCACCAAGCCTCTTCAAGCCTGAAAGTGAAATTGAAGTGTGTAATGTGTTAGTTGAGAGACACCAAAGTTCGCAAAAGGCATGCATGACATGGCTATAGCGATCATATGTGAACAAAGAAGCATAGATAGCATCATATATTTTCATGTCACGAATTAACTTCTTATGCTTCACAAGAATAGTCTCTAGCCATTCTCAATAATTTTGTGTATAAGTAGTCTCGCCAAAGTCCGTAATAGGGGCATTTCAAGAAGTCTTGTCGAGATGCAATCTACAAATAGCAATTTTTGGTGCTTGTATTCAAATCATGAGTTGAAGACAATAGCAACAGGACTTTTTGGATTGATGAAATGGAGGATGAGTCGACTACTTCCTCGGAGCATRATGATGATCATCTACCAATATGGAAATTTGTTTCRTTGGAAGATTGATCCATATTTAAGTATTTTAATGCCGCAGAGAGAACATTCATAGTCGTAGGTTTAAATTGAGATCCCCTTCGATTGTCTGAGATGAAGAAATGTAACTTYGACATATCAAAATCCTTGATCTCTATTTTGCTAGAATTTTGAATTGCATGACTTTAAAAAAAAATTCAAAAGGGTAAGTATATTGAGACTTACAAAAATAAAAGAAAGGATGGCAAAGTTTAAAAAAAAGAATGATATAGAAAAGAGGCAAAAAAAGAACAATGTTTATCAAAAGAAGAAAATAGACGGAGTTAAAAAAAAAAAATGTCCAAAGTAAGCTGGAAACAGAAACATAGGAGAAAGAAAAGAGAAAAAAAGGGTGCCTAGCAAATCCATGACCCAATAAAAAAGAAAAAAGGGAAGCAAATTCATGAAAGCATTAAGCATAGATCGAAGCCTAGATCAAGCCTTAGCAAAAAGAAGAGCCCAAACCCAAGCTCAATTAGAGAAAGAACAGGAAAAACACTTGGGCCAAGCCCAAACAACACCACTAAAGGAAAATTTCAATTAGGGCTCGCAAACTTCTGTAAGCTTCTAGAGTAGAGCGTGSATGCTCACACTGACATTTTTGTAGAGATCATCTCTTTTACTCTCTATTTGGCAGTCTGGCGGATCTGATCTTCGAGAAATGGCGTTGACGTTCGATGAGTTTTGTCGCCCCTTCATAATAATAAAGGAGCAAGAGCAAAAGATGCGATTGCGTGGCCTTGATGCCTAGAAAGCTAACATTTTCGTTGGCAAGGGGTTTGCGCGTATTCACCGACCTCTGCTTGACTAAATTGGCTCACCTCATCTTTTGTGTGTTCTCTGAGCTGCTTGTAGTTTTCCACTGCATACAAAAGATGGTTATTAAACTCGGAAGCTGAATACCCAACTGCACTTGTCTGCTTATTTTCCGATTACGTACTGAGCAACAATGTAAGACCACAGCATCGCCATAAGCGGTCAGGTACCGCAGTCGCACTTTGGAAAACGTTGGGACATTTCGTTCACGAGTGGAAGCCTCTATCTGAGTCGTATAGTTTCCATTGATCGTCACCAATTTCAAGATCTACCTGCAACTGAGACTTTGAGACCATCTCAATGACGAAAGAAAACCACGCCTTGAATGTGGAAATCAATTATCAGAATCCAATTCGCTCTGATCAAATCAATAACCTTAAGTTCTCCATCGATGTGTTCAGAATCCTGGGGAGTTTGTTCTTACATTTCCTCGAGCATACCATGCAGGGTTTAATTGTGGTTTCAATTGTGCTGAAGCTGTAGTGACAGTGACGAGGATGAGAATGCCTGCAGAGTTATGTATGGTTGGCACACTCTATATTTCTGAGGATCCAAAATCTTCTTTTACAAAAGAAAGTGCAAGAACTCAGCTGCTGACAAAAATTAGCAAGCTGAGGGAGCATTATAAAGGTGAGAATTTGAGCATAACGTTAATGAGAATTTGAGCATAACGTTAACTGGACATGGTCTTGGTGCAAGTCTCTCAATCCTATCTGCTTTTGATCTTGTTGAAAATGGGATTACTGATATTCCTGTAACGGAAATTGTTTTTGACGGCCCACAAGTTGGGAATAAGGCTTTCAATGAGAGATTGAAGCAATTTTGTAATCTCAATGTCTTGCACGTTAAAAATAAAATTGATCTTACTCCATTATATCCAAGTCCCTTGCTGGGATATGTGAATACAGGCATTGAATTTGACATCGACACAAGAAAGTATCCAGCTTGAAAGACTTAAAACCCCCAGATGATTAGCACAATTTGCTGGCCATGCTGCATATTGTGGCTGGTTGGAATGGAGATGATGGGGCGTTTGAATTGAAGGTCAAAAGGAGTTTGGCTTTGGTAACAAGTCTTGTGCATTCTTGAAGGATGAATGTTTGATTCTGGAGTCATGGTGGATTGAGAAGAATGAAGGAATAGTGATTAATGAAAATGGAGATTGGATTTTATCACCAAATTCAGATGARGACCTACCAGTCCCTGAGATTGATTAATTCCAGARTCTATGTTCAGTGGGCTACTAGATATTTCGGCTTTTTCATGAATTTTTTATATTATATATATTTGAGATGTAACATGATTTGATTAATATATATGCATTTTGTATTATGAAATGCCACGATAATATGTGTAAGGCTACTTTTAAAAGTTTAATCTTGTTGATGTACTCATGATTTTGTTAATGAAACTCTTGCCCTTTCGCTTTCCCGAAAATTGCCCTAGGAGATCTGCCATAGGCACTATTTTCCTTTCCCGCAATGGAGGGATTTTTTATTTTTTTATTATTATTCTAACAGCTCAACCTCTTATTTGGGACATTGATTGATCATATCACAAGGCGTTMCATTATATAAGTCAACGTATATTCAAAATTTAAACTATTTTCTACAAGAAAATTTTAATGTATAACATATTCATCATATCAACTTGGTTGAACTTTCTTTGATTGAACTACAAGAAAGCAAAGTTTATGTCCAGTTTTGTGAAGAATGGTATATTGATACCAGCTTATTTTTCGTTTTAGATATACCATAACACTACTTATGGTTTATGGGTCAAAATAGTATGGAATGGATTCTAAACTTCTAGACATTGAATTTATAACACTAAACAAAATAGAATGGCTTCCGAATCTTCTTACTCAAAAGGAGAACACGGTATATCAATAATAACATGTATGTCGATTTAGTTATACCATAACGCTTCCTACAACATTACGTGTTGAATCAGTTTAATATAGGTTTTAAACTTAGAGATATGTTGAATTTGTAATACTTGACAACGTAGAATGTTCCTAAGATCTTCTTAATGAAAGGGAAAAAAATGGGACATTAACAATGACATGTATATATTCTAGTATTGTTTAAAAAATAGTTTGGAATAAATTTTGAATTTAACGTTATAGTGTTATAGGGCTACAACACAAGTGCAATGTTTCAAGAGCCTTCTTAATCAAAGGGAATATGATACATCTAGACATGGATGCCATTACAGTTGTACCATAAAGTCATTCATATCGTTAGGACGAAAAATAGCTTGTTCCTCATGCTTTAAGGCATGAAAATAGATATATTTYGGGCTGAGATTAGAGGATCTTAAAACTAACGTATAACTGTATAACTTATAGTGCATATATATATAGTGAATATAAAATGCAGTGATGAGTAAAATGACTATTTTTGAGAATCGGTTGTTGGAAAGGTTGTGGTGTTTTGATCATATCTCCCAAAATACTCCATATTTTTGAATGCGACAGATAGCAAAATGTACCTAACATGCTAATACTTAAAACATGTAGAAATCTGATCTCAAAATGGTTCGAATAAATTCCAGAATTGAGGACAAACATCCAACTAGGTTCAATCGGCCAAATTGACCATGCTGCAAATATCAACTCATATATTGAGTTTTACTCGTGCAAATGAAACAAAATTTCTATTAAATTATTTCTAGGATCCATGAATTTCTAGCCATATATCATAATCAAAATTTCATTAGGAAATCAAGCTGCTATGACATGAAGACAATGGATAAAATTCTGGTTTGTCCATAACAAACCCTACTGAGCATAGTTCTTAGWATTTATATAGTCTTGAATGAAAATCTTAACTCAAAAGTATATCAAAACTCTATGCTCATGTCATGATGACATCATAATTGAAAATCCAGAGTGCTTTATGAACATCCCATGCATAGTTCTCATGCAAAAACTATAAACTGGAATATACACACTACGCGACACACACTAAACTACAACCTTTAATGCTTAAGTAACTCAAACTCTCATTACTTCTTACTTGAAAATTGATTAAATGAATGGCTGAATGTGGGCCTTAAAACGTGCAAAATAGAAGGAATGATAGGGTAATGACTATGCTTAAAGAAAGGCTGAATATTTGGTTAAAAGGGAAAGTGTTCGGCTGCTTTTGGTAATGAAGAGTATATCCTGTTTTTGGCTTCTGAAAGGGTGGGTTATGGTCAGATTTTTGGTGTGGTTTTGAGATGAGATTGAACCTCTATTCATAGAGTGCATGGGGCGGTGTTTCAAGGTAAAGAGTGGTTGGGAATCGGGCAAAGATAGGAAGGGAAACCATTGTTTTCTTTGCTGGTTTTGGGAGACATTCCCATGTGCAATGTACACCTAAGTGGGTAGCTGTCAAACTCTCCTTTCTTCTACTCTCAAAGCCTGCCACCTCACTTAGCTTTGCTATCCATTTTCTAGCTGGTAACATCTCTCAATCAGACAGCATACTCCATGCAAAACAGCTGAAATTTTTCTTGCAAAATCTGGATAGCATACTACACACATATACAACTGAGATTTATTCTTCGCCAGAACTCTTCTATAGTTGACACCTAAGCACACATATACTCTCTCAATTACATTCCAAAATTTCCCTTATGCACTGTGGTTGATCAAAGTCCTAGGATTTAAAGAATGAACGATCAAATGGCTAGGATTTAATCAAGACAAGGATGATCCAACGGTTGGAGTTGAAGAGAAAACAATTTGGCTGTGAGAAGAACAAAGATATGAATAGTTTTGAACTGAAATAGTACTATAATGAAGTCATATATGAAAGTAATACTAAAGTAGGATATTAAGAAAATAATATAGTATAGAGTTTTTCAAAAATAGTTTTTAAAAAATATAATATAAAGAAATTGAAATAGAGTTTTGACCAAATAGAATTTTCAAAAAATCAGTTTAGGAATTAGTATTTTTGAAAATAAGGAAATCGATTTTAATAAATAAAATAAGGCTTTTAAAATAAAGTCAAAGCCGATAATTTTTTGAAAAAGTGTTTTCGAAATTTGATTAAATCGAAATTATGTTTCAGGCATCTAGCCGTAATAATTCTATCCAAATTCTAATCCTAATACTAGATCTAATCACGATATCGTAACCTATGTTGGTCTCAATTTCCTCGAAATATTTGGTTCGTYACAAATAATGGTTAAAAAATTAAATAATATGTGTATCGTTTCTGATATTGGAAATAATTGCATGTATTAAATAAKTTTTAAAAATAATTAATAGATAGTACGTGCATCTTGCGTGAATTGAGCTAGTTGCKAGTAAGTGTACGTGCACACATTGGTAAGTAAATCTTAGAATGAAGAAAGAGTAAAAAATTACTTGTAATTTATTTTTTGTCATTATTATTTACCCAAGAAAACCTTATAATTTTGTAAGTGGTAATTCATCATTGTCTAGGTCAGTATAAATTATGACAATTTACATTTCATTTTCATAAAGTATTAATATTAAGGTTTGGATTCGAAATTTATAACTCCAATTGTTATCAGTTGTTATTTTTAAAGTTATTAAAATAAATTCTACGTTATGTACGCTGAAATTTGACATATGGTTACTTATGCAATGCAAAATAATGCGTAATTGACTTACATGGATACTCTTTCTATGATATTTCATTGATTGTTTATATATAAAGTGAACATTTTAATTATGTTAAGTTACGTTTCATTGAATAAAACTTCTATCAACCCAAAGAATATTCTAACTCATTTTGAGTCGAAAATGATTCCTGTGTGAAAATTTATTCCATTACATTATAATGTGAATAAATACATTCAACTAATCTAACTATCACAAAACCATAAAATATCAGATATATGACATTCGTCCAGTATTTAATTATTTGTAAAGGTGGTAAGTTCATAAAAAGAACAATAAATAATTCTATATACTAAATAAAAACGTTTAACCGACATTATAAACCACATTCATCGTGCTTGAATCGTGTTTTTTAACAGCAGGTACACATAGTTGTTACAAAGTAAGTCATATAATGAGTAACATGTAAAGATGACCTTCTAACTTAACATTTTGACAAGTATTATTTACTTTGGAGAACCTTATAATTTTGCAAGTGATCATTTGTCTTGGTTCAAKACTAGTATAAATAAGCTTATAAATATCGAATGTTTACATTTATTTCCATATTCTGTTTCTTGCATTTCAGCAACAAGGCTTATCGATTCACACTCACATCCTTAAGAGAAAAACTCCTAAAGTTCAAGGATGTGTAAAGTGAATCAAAAGGCAAATTAGCCAAACATCTAGTAACATAATCACYAAAGAATCTTCAGATTATATACTTATAGAGTTCATTGGATTTATGGTAAGAAACCAGTGTGAAAGAGGCCTTACTAAAGCAGAAGAGCTGTCATTTTGGCATGGGACAAATAAGAGTATGGGAAGGTTTCTTAAGGAGCTGGATGCGGTGCCTATGACATAGTTTGCAAAATTATATCTAGGCTTTACTAAATTTGAAGATATGTTTTCGCTAAATCAAGCCAACTGGGTGAATGACATGTCCTGCATCTATATCTATCGAGATTGTGTCTCAAAGCAATGAAAGGGTAGAAGTTATATTACTGTCCCCGCCACCGGATATGTCTTCTAAACTTGGTAGTCAATAAAAAATAGATATCTTACTAAAAACTCTTAACCACAACACAAAGGAATAATGATTAGCAATATAAGTGCTAATGAATTTAGAATGACATTGGCAACAAATATGTAATGTGAAAGAAATAAGAGAGTAAGCCCTGCATCATGATCTACCACTCTATTGACGAGAAAATGTCCACTTTCAATCCTTATAAATACTGAAATTTTACCTTTCATTATAATTCATAGTTTGAAATGTCTCTAAAATACCCTCAAATTGGGTTTTGTAAATTAGTTGTTTACAATTGGGAAGTTACTAGAAAAAAAGTAAACTAATGAATAATGGTTAAAAAATAAAATAATATGTATCGTGTCTGATATTTGAAATAATTTGGTGTATTAAATAAAAAGTTTAAATCATAATAGATAGCACGTGCATCATGTGTGTATCGTGCCGGTGGCAAGTATTTGTTTACATGTTAGTAAGTAAATCATATAATGAAAAACRGGTAAAACATTACTTGTAATTTAAAATTTTTATCATTATTATTTACCCAAGAAACCTTATAAATTTGTACGTGATGATTTTGCGTGCTCTAGGTGAGTATAAATAATGACCATTTACATTTCATTTTCATACTCTATTCCTTGTCGCCTAAAATAAAGCGCATCACTTAAGATCCATTAAAGGGCTTCCTTTCGGCTGTTGAAACTTATTTTCTTTCTCCGTGTCTTGACTCTATYCATTAATTAACTTTTGACTAAGGACCCCTAGAATTTTATCTCCTTATCTATTGTATGGTTATCAATGTAAGCCGGTACAGTTTTATTGTTTTATTTTTTCTATTTTCAATGTTCAAATTCATTGGACATGGGTGTTAAGAATTCCACCGCTTCCTTTTTCAAGGAAGGAAAGACAAGCAAGCAAGTGATCAAGTGCTCATTTTCGAGTTTACTATTGTTTCTTGAGGGAATTTTGAAATTTTTATTGGGAAATATTTAAGAAATCGCAACTGTAGCACCAATTGGTAGTGGCGATGGGCAGCGATCAGGATACAAGATTTTTCATGTTAACAAGTTAGGTAAATTTGGCTTCACACCCTTTAAGATTAGTTTATGCCGAATTTTGACTGATTTCTAGTGCTTGAATTCGGACTCGCTTGGAGCCCATACAGTATTAAATATTAAGGTTCAGATTCAAAATTTATCACTTCATTTGTTGTCGTTTATGAATTTTAAATTTAATACTATAAATTATGCTTTACGTACACTAAAATTTTGACATAGGGTTACTTATGGTATGCAATAATAATGAATAAATGACTTACATGAATATCTTCCTATGATATTTCACTAATTGCTTGTATGTATAGTGAACATTTTAATTATTTTAAGTTAGATTTAATTCAAAAAAATTCCTATCAACCGAAAGAATATTCTAACTCATTTTGTGTCGAGAATGATTATAGATGAAAATTTATTCCATTACATTATTATGTGAATAAATACATTCCACTAATCTATCCATAAGAAAATCATAAAATTCATCTAGTATTTAATTGTATGTAAAGGTGGTAAGTTCATAACAAGAACAAGAAATAATTCTATTATACTAAATAAAAAAGTTTAACCGACATTATACAACACATGCATCCTGCGTGAATCGTGCTTTTTAATAGCAAGTACACATATAGCTATTACGAAGTAAGTCATATAACGAGTAGCATGTAAAGATGACCTTCTAATTTAACATTTTGACAAGTATTATTTACGTGGGAGACCTTTATAATTTTGTAAGTGATCATTCATCTTGGTCGAGATGAGTATAAATAACCTAATAAATATCAAATATTTACTTTTCATTTCCACAATCTGCTTCTTGGTTTTCAGTAATGAGGCTCATCGATTCATATTCATATCTTTAAGAAAAAAACTCTTGCAGTTAAATCAAAAGGCAAATTAATCAAACATCTAGTAACATAATCACTAAAGAATCTTTAGATGATATACCTATAGAGATCGTTAGATTTATGGCAAGGAACCAGCATGAAAAGGGGCTTGTTAAGGTAGAAGACCTGTCATTTTGGTATGGGATCAATAAAAGTATGGGAAGGTTTTTTAAGGAGCTGGCTAGGGTGCCTATGACCTAGTTTCCAAAGTATAGCCAGGCTTTACTAGTTCTAAAGATTTTATGAGCAAAGGAGATTTATCATCTTGTAAAAATTGATTTAGAGGCTTATAATCTATGATAAGTCTCTTTTTCCCTCTGATCTGCTCACTTCTCTTGTTCACATAAAAAGCTTGACATGGCCAACTAGATTTAGTTGGTTCTATCAAGTTTTGTTTTAAAAGCTCTTCACACTAAGCTCTTGCTAATTTAAGATCATTAGGTGTCATACTTGGGTGAGTTGCTTTTGTAGGATTAACATCTTCATTAAGCTTAAAGGGAAGYTTAACAAAGAATTCTTCATTCTCCATAATGGCCTTAGATGCTTAAATTTATCATGTGAATCTGCACATAAAGAAAGTAACTTTTGAGATATCAATTTAAATTTACGAGAAACTTCTGTGAGGGCAAATAACAAATAAGGTTGRAATGAATGTTTGAAATGAATTCCCTCAAGGAAATTTCTTAATCTCTGTGCTTTATTGATCACATCCCATCCAAGCAAAACATTCTGTCCATGAAGTCCATTTCCATAGACCTTCAATGAAACAATACACTCAGAAAAGAACTTAATTCCAATGGGGCTCTTGGAAATCAATCCTGCTTCATAAGTTGCACCATTGGCTGCTCCAAATTTTGTGTTAGATGGCTCCAATATATCTCTGGATAGCAAATCAGGATCTATCATGGTCTTATATGTTCCTATATCAATCATTGCTATAGCCTTTATAGGCTTAGCATACTTTGATGTTAATAAAGAAACCTGCACATGTGGTTGATAATTTATAGAGTTAATGGGCATTATCACATGAAAAGAATCATCTGAACTAAATCAGAATTAGTATCAGAATCACTCCATGTATCAGTGATTTTTATGGCAAATATTGTATCTTCATCTAGTCGACTCTGTTTAGATTAGACTGATTCAAGAYCTGAATCTACATGATATGTCTTGCATCTATATCTATCGAGATTTGGTCTCAAAGAAATAAGAGGGTAACTGTAACACCCCCAAATTAGGAACCTTATCCTAACCCGGGAATGTTACGTCATTCTATTCGCAAATAATCAACTATCATTTAAAACTCAACATTTATTTAAAAATGAAGACAGTCGAAGTCTCAACAATTTAAACCATTCAAAATGAAGACAGCAGAAGCCTGAGGAATTTAAAACATTCAGAAATTAAAATTATCTTATTACATAAAATACGTTTGAAACAAGTTCCCGGGTATCATAGCTCGCCCACAAGCAACCTCCTCGCCCCATCTGATTACATATCATTTGAAATGAAATATAAGCAAAAGGAATAAGCTAAAAAGCCCAGTAAGTAACCTCATGCATGAATGCATGAACATGTC
>MEJB01000031.1:2342756-2379903 GCA_001752375.1 Rhazya stricta
ATTGCCCCCAGACTTTTATTTCCTTATTAATTGTACATATATCAATGGTAAGTCAGTATGGATTTGTGTCTTTATTTTTTCAATGTTTAAATTTGTTGGATATAGGTTTTAAGAATTCCAATGCTTCTTTATTCGAGGAAGGAAACATAAGCAATAGTAAGTGCTTGAGTGTTAATTTTTGAGTTTACTGTTGTTTCTTTAGGAAATTTTGAAATTTTTGTTGGGAATTATTCAAGAAATTGTAATWATAGAACCAATTAGTAGTGGAGGGGACAGCGATCAGTCTACAAGATTTGTCATGTTAACAGGTTAGGTATGTCTGGCTTCACACCCTTTACCATCTTTTTGTAACAGATTTAGACTAGATTTCTAATACTAAAATTCAGACTCGTTCGAAGCCCATATAGTATTAAATATTAAGGTTCGGATTCTGGAATGATCACTTTATTTGTTATCGTTCATTATTTTTAAAGTTATGACTTTATGTATGCTAAAATTTAAGTTAGGTTTACTTATGCAACGAAAAATTAATACGTAATTGAGTTACATAGATACTCTTTCTATGATATTTCATTGATTGCCTATATGTAAAGTGAAAATTTTAATTACGTTAAGTTTGATTTCATTCAACAAAACTTCCTATCAACCAAAAGAATATTCTAACTATTTTGAGTAAAAAATGATTCCAGGTAAAAATTTATTCCATTACATTCTAATGTGAATAAATACATAAAACCATAAAATACTAGATATAGAAAATTCATCCAGTATTTAATCATTTATAAAGTTGGTAACTTCATAGAAAGAACTAGAAATAATTATATTATACCAAATAAAAAAGTTCAACGACAATATAGAACGCGTGCATCGTGCGTGATTCTTTTTAATAACAAGTACATCTATAGTTGTTAAAAAGTAAGTCACATAATGATTAACATGTAAAGATGACCTTAATTTAACAAATTGACAAGTATTACTTACTTGGGAGAACCTTATAATTTGGTATATGATTATTCATCTTAGTTGAGATGAGTATAATAACCTTATAAATATCGAATATTTACGATTCATTACCATCTTTTGCTTATCACTTTTTAGTAATGGGGTCATTGATTCACGTGCACATCCTCAAGGAAAGAACTCTTGAAGTTCAAGGATGTTCGAAGTGAATCTATCAGCAAATTAATCCGACATCTAGTAACATAATCACTCAAGAATCTTCAGATGATATACCTATAGAGATTRTTGGATTTATGGCACGAAACCCGTATGACCGGGGGCTTCTTGAAGCACTAGAGTTGTCATTTCTGCAGGGGATCAATAGAACTAYGGGAACATTTCTTAAGGAGCAGGATGGGGCACCTATGACATAGTTTGCAAGAGTATTTCAAGACTGTACTAGCTCTGAAGATATGTTTTTGCAAAATTAAGTGATATTTCTTTGGGATTGGCATATCTTGCATCTATGTCTGTCAAGATTAGGTCTCAAAGCAATGAAAGGGTAGAAGTTATATTATTGTCCATGCCACCAGACATGTCTTTTACACTTGGCAGTCAACAAAAAATATATATATCTTACTTAAAAACTCTAAACTACGGCAGAATGGAATGATAATTAGCTATATAAGTGCGAATGAATCTAGAATGTTACTGGAACCAATAATAAGTACTAAAGAAATAGGAGAGCAGGTTTTGCATCGTGATCTACCACTCTATAGACTAGACAACGCTACCATTTTCAGTCCTTGTAAACAAAGAAATTTAACCTTTCATTATAATTCATATTTTTGAAATGTCTCTAAAATACCCTTAAATTAGGTAATGTATAAAAACTTAATAATATGTGTATAGTGTTTGATATTTAAAATAATTAGATGTATTTGATAACAGTTTAAATAATAATATATAGCACGTGCATCGTGCGTGAATCATGGTAGTTGCTAGTTAGTATACGTGTACTTGTTAGGAAGTAAATCTGATAATGAAGAACGGCTAAAACATTACTTGTAATTTATTAATTTTTTTTCATTATTATTTACCCAAGAAAACCTTTTAATTTTGTAAGTGGCGATTCATCATGGTCTAGATGAGTATAAATAATGACCATTTTACGTTTCATTTTCATACTCTAATCGCATAACTTAAGGATTCACTAAAGAGCTTTCTTTCGAATGTCCAATTTTTTTTTAATATTTCTCCCTATGTCGACTCTTTTCATTGATTAACTTTTGACCGATTGCCGCCAGACTTTTAATTCCTTATCAATTGTACAGTTATCAAAGGTAAGTCGGTACAGATTTGTGTCTTTATTTTTTTCAATGTGTAAATTTATTGGATATGGTTTTTAAGAATTCCGACGCTTCCTTTTTCAAGGAAGGAAACACAAGCAAGTAAGTGATTAAGTGTTATTTTTTGAGTTTACTATTGTTTCTTTAGGAGAATTTGAAATTTTTTTCTGAATTATTCAAGAAATCACAATAATAGAACCAATTATTAGTGGAGGGGGCAGTGATCAGTCTACAAGATTTGTYATGTCAACAAGTTAGGTATGTCTTGCTTCACACCATTTATGATCTGTTTACAATGGATTTTGATTGGATTTCTAATAATAGAATTTAGACAAGTTCAAAGCCCATATAGTGTTAAATATTAAGGTTCAGATTCGGAAATTATCACTTTATTTGTAATCATTCATTAATTTTAAAGTTATTACTATGAATTATAGTTTACATAAGCTAAAATTTGAGCTAGGGTTACTTATGTAATGMAAACATAATACGTAAATGTACTTACATGGATACTCTTTCTATGATATTTCATTGATTGATTATATGTAAAGCGAACATTTTAATTATGTTAAGTTTGATTTCATTCAACRAAACTTCCAATGAACCAAAAGTATATTCTAACTCATTTTGAGTAAAAAATGATTCCAGGTAAAAATTTATTCCATTATATTTTAATGTGAATAAATACACTCCATTAATCCAACTAACACAAAACCATAAAATACTAGATATATAAAATTCATCTAGTATTTAATCATTTATAAAGGTGGTAACTTCATAGAAAGAACTAGAAATAATTATATTATACCAAATGAAAAAGTTAACCGACAATATAGAACATGTGCATCATGCGTGATTCTTTTTAGTAGCAAGTACACTTATAGCTGTTAAAAAGTAAGTCACATAATAACTAACATGTAAAGATGACCTCTAATCTAACAAATTGACAAGCATTACTTACTTAGGAGAGCCTTATAATTTGGTATGTGATCATTCATCTTGGTCAAAATGAGTATAATAACCTTATAAATATCGAATATGTACAATTCATTTTCATCCTTTGCTTCTCGCTTTTTAATAACGGGGCCATCGATTCACATTCACACCCTCAAGGAAAGAACTCCTGAAGTTCAAGGATGTCCAAAGTGAATCTATCAGSAAATTAATCCAACATCTAGTAACATAATCACTAAGAATCTTCAGACGATATACCTAWAGAGATTGTTGGATTTATGGCACAGAACCCATATGATCGGGGGCTTGCTCAAGCACTAGAGCTGTCAGTTTTGCACAGGATCAATAGACGTATGGGAACATTTCTTAAGAAGCAAGATGGTGCGCCTATGACATAGTTTTCAAAAGTATTTCAAGCCTTTACTAGTTCTGAAGATATGTTTCTGCAAAATCAAGTTACTTTTTCTCGATGAACGGCATTTGCTGCATCTATGTCTATCGAGATTGGGTCTCAAAGCAATGAAAGGGTAGAAGTTATATTATCATCCATGCCATCAGAAATGTCTTTTACACTTGGCAGCARAATGGAATGATAATTAGCTATATAAGTGCGAATGAATCTATAATATTACTGAAACTAATAATAAGTGGTAAAGAAATAGGAGAACAGGTTCTGAATCATGATCTATCATTCTATAGACTAGACAAAGCTACCATTTTCAGTCCTTATAAACAAAGAAATTTAACCTTTCATTATAATTCATATTTTGGAATGTCTCTAAAATACCCTTAAATTAGGTAATATAGAATTGCTGTTTACAATTGTGAAGTTATGAAAAAAACGTAAACTAATGAATAATGTTTAAAAGCTTAATAATATGTGTGTAATGTTTGATATTTAAAATAATTAAGTGTATTGAATAAAAAGTTTAAATAATAATATATAGCATCTGCATCGTGCGTGAATCATGGTAGTCGCTAGTTAGTATACGTGTACTTGTTAAGAAGTAAATCTGATAAATCTGATAATGAAGAACGGCTAGAACATTACTTGTAATTTATTATTCTTATCATTATTATTTACCTAACAAAACCTTTAATTTTGTACGTGGATATTCATCACGGTCTGGTTGAGTATAAACAATGACCATTTACATTTCATTTTCATGCTCTAATCGCATAACTTAGGATCCACTAAAGAGCTTTCTTTCGAATGTCCAAAATTTATTTATATTTCTCCCTATGTTGACGATTTTCATTAATTAACTTTTGACCTATTGCCCCTAGACTTTTATTTCCTTATCAATTGTACGGTTATCAAAGGTAAGTCRGTATAGATTTGTGTCTTTATTTTTCTCAATGTTTTAATTTGATGGATATGTTTTTTAAGAATTCTGACACTTCCTTTTTCAAGGAAGGAAACACAAGCAAGTGATTAAGTGTTATTTTTCGAGTTTACTATTGTTTCTTTAGAAAAATTTGAAATGTTTTTTCAGAGTTATTCAAGAAATTGCAATAATAGGACCAATTAGTAGATTATTCTACAAGATTTATCGTGTTAACAAGTTAGGCATTTTTGGCTTCATACCCATTACAATATGTCTACGACAGATTTAGATTGGATTTCTAATACTACAATTCAAACTCGTCCGAAGCCCATCTAGTGTTAAATATTAAGGTTCAGATTCGAAAATTATCACTTTATTTGTTATCATTTACTAATTTTAAAGTTATTACTATGAATTATAGTTTACATAAGCTATAAACTAAAATTTGAGTTAGGGTTACTTATGCAATGAAAACATAATGTGTAAATGACTTATATAGATAATCTTTCTATGATATTTCATTGATTGCCTATATATATAAAGCAAACATTTTAATTATGTTAAGTTTGATTTCATTCAACAAAACTTCCTATCGAATGAAAGAATATTCTAACTCATTTTGAATAAAAAATAATTTTAGGTGAAAATTTGTTTCATTATTTTCTAATGTCAATAAATACATTTCACTGATCAAACTAACACAAAACCATAAGATACTAGATATATAAAATTCATCCAATATTTAATCATTTGTAAAACCATAAAAAGAACTAGAAATAATTATATTAAACAAAATAAAAAAGTTAACCGACAATGTAGGACACGTGCATCGTGCGTGATTCTTTTTAATAACAAGTACACATATAGCTGCTAAGAAGTAATTCATATAATGACTAACATATAAATATGACCTTCTAATTTAACAAATTGACAAGTATTACTTACTTGGGAGAACCTTATTATTTGGTATGTGATCATTCGTCTTGGTCGAGATAAGCATAATAACCTTATAAATATCGAATATTTTACTATTGATTTCCATTCTCTGCTTCTCACATTTTAGTACTGGGATCATTGATTCACATTCACATCCTCAAAGAAAGAACTTCTAATGTTCAACGATGTTCGAAGTTAATCAATCAGTTAATTAATCCAACATCTAGTGACATAATCACTCAAGAATCTTTAGATGATATACCTATAGAGATMGTTAGATTTATGGCAAGGAACCCATATGACGGGGGCTTGCTCAAGAACCAGAGCTATCATTTCTACACGTGATCAATAAAAGTATGGGAACATTTCTTAAGGAGCAGGATGGGGCRCCTAATAGTTGGCAAAATATTTCAAGGCTTTACTAGTTCTGAGGATTTGTTTCCGCAAAATCAAGTGACTTTTTCTCGGCGAACGACATATCCTACATCTATGACTATTGAGATTGGGTCTCAAAGCAATGAAAGGGTAGAAGTTATATTACTGTCCATGCCACCAGACATGTCTTCTAAACTTGGTAGTCAACAAAAAAATATATATCTTACTTAAAAACTCTAAACTAGAGCAGAATGAAATGAAAATTAGCCATATAAGTTCGAATGAATCTAGAATGTTATTGGAACCAAATAGTAAGTGCTAAAGAAATGGGAGAGCAGGTTCTATATCCTAATCTACCACTCTATACACTAGGCAATGCTACCATTTTCAGTCCTTATAAACAAAGAAATTTAACCTTTCATTATAATTCATATATTGAAATGTCTCTGAAATACCCTTGAATTAGGTAATATAGATTTTCTGTTTACAATTGTGAGGTTACGGGTAAAAAAAAAAAAGTAAACTAATGAATATTGTTTAAAAAYACAATAACATGTGTATAGTGTTTGATATTTGAAATAAATAGATGTATTGAATAAAAATTTTAAATAATAATATATAGCACGTGYATTGTAAGTGAATCGTGAAAGTCACTAGTTAGTATACGTATACTTGTTAGTAAGTAAATCTGACAAATTAGTATGGCTAAAACATTACTTGTAATTTATTATTTTTATCATTATTATTTACTCAAGAAAATCTTATAATTTTGTAAGTGGTGATTCATCATGATCTAGGTGAGTATAAATAATGACCAGTTACATTTCATTTTCGTACTCTAATCGCATAACTTAAGATCCACTAAAAGGCTTTCTTTCGAATGTCCAAAACTTATTTTTATTTCTCCCTATGTTGACTCTTTTCATTGATTAACTTTTGACCRATTGCCCCTTCCTTATAATTTGGTTTGTGATCATTCGTGTGGTCGAGATAAGTATAATAACCTTATAAATATTGAATATATATAAGGTTTTTAAGGATTCCAACGCCTCTTTATTTGAGGAAGGAAACATAAGTAAGTGATTGAGTGTTAATTTTCGASTTTACTATTGTTTCGTTAGGAAATTTTGAAATATTTGCTGGGAATGATTCAAGAAATCGTAATAATAGAACCAACTAGTATTAGGTATATCTGGCTTCACACCCTTTACCATCTGTTTACGATGGATTTAGACTGGATTTCTAATACTAGAATTCGGACTCGTTCGAAGCCCATGTAGTGTTAAATATTAAGTTTTGGATTTAGGAATTATCACTTTATTTGTCATTATTAATTATTTTTAAAGTTATTACTATAAATTAATACTTCACGTACACTAAAATTTGAGTTAGGGTTACTTATGCAATGTAAAAATAATGCGTAAATGACTTACATAGTTACTATTTCTATGATATTTCATTAATTGCTTATATATAAAGRAAACATTTTAATTATGTTAAGTTAGACTTCATTCAACAAAACTTTCTATCAACCGAAAGAATATTCTAACTCATTTTGACACAAAAATGATTTTGGATGGAAATTTATTCCATTAATATTCTAATGTGAATAAATACATTCCACTAATCCAACTATCCCAAAATCATAAAATACTATAATATATAAAATTCATCTAGTATTTAATCATTTTTAAAGGTGATAGCTTTATAGAAAGAACTAGAAATAATTATATTATACCTAATAAATGGGTGTAACAGACAATATAAAACACGTGCACCGTGCATAGTTCTTATTAATAATAGGTACATATATAGCTGTTAAGAAGTAAGTCATATAATGAATAACATGTAAAGATGACCTTCTAATTTAACAAATTGACAAGTATTACTTACTTGGGAGAACCTTATAATTTGGTATGTGATCATTYGTCTTGGTCGAGATGAGTATAATAACCTTATAAATATCGAATATTTACTATTCATTTCTAGGCTCTGCTTCTTGGCTTTTTGTAACGGGCTCATCGATTCACATTGACATCCCAAAGAAAAAACTCTTGAAGTTAAAGGACATCTGAAGTGAACCAATCAACAAATTAATCCAACATCTACTAACACAATCACTCAAGAATCTCTATATGATATATCTATACAGATCATGGAATTTACTGCAAGGAATCCATATGATCGAGGGCTTCTTGAAGCACCAACGTTGTCATTTCTGCACGGGATCAATGAAAGTAATGGGATGTTTCCTAAGGAGTCGGATGGAGTGCCTATGRCATAGTCTGCAAAAGTATTTCAAGTCTTTACTAGTTCTTAAGATATGTTTCCGCAAAATCAAGTGATGTTTTCTCAGTGAATGGCATATCCTGCATCTATATTTGTCGAGATTGGATCCCAAAGCAATGAAAAGTTATATTATCATCTGCGCCACCAGAAATGTCTTCTCAACGTGGCAGCCAACCAAAAAAAAAAATATATATCTGACTAAAAACTCTAAACTACAACACAATGGAATGACAATTAGCAATATAAGTACGAACGAATCTAGAATGTTACTGGAACCAAATAGTAAGTGCTAAAGAAATGGGAGAGCAGGCTCTACATCATGATCTACTACTTTATAAACTAGACAAAGATACCATTTTCAGTCCTTAGAAATACAGAAATTTAACCTTTCATTGTAATTCATATTTTGAAATGTCTTTAAATACCCTTCAATTGGGTAATGTATAGTAGTTGTTTACAATTGTGATGTTATGAAAAAAAAAAGTAAACTAATGAATAATGTTTATAAAACTTAACAATCTATGTATCGTGTATGATATTTGAAATAATTAGGTGTATTGAATAAAAAGTTTAAATAATAGTATATAGCACGTGCATCGTGTGTGAATCGTGGTAGTCGCTAGTTAGTATAGGTGTATTTGTTAGTAAGTAAATCTGACAATGAAGAACGGCTAAAACATTACTTATAATTTATTATTTTATCATTTTTATTTACTTAAGAAAAACTTTTAATTTTGTAAGTGGCGATTCATCATGGTCTAGATGAGTACAAATAATGACCATTTAAATTTCATTTTCATATTCTTAGCGCATCACTTAAAATCCACTATCGGGCTTTCTTTCGAATGTCCAAAACTTATTTTTCATTCTCCATATGTTGACACTTCCATTAATTAACTTTTGACYGATGGCCCCCAAACTTTTATGTCCTTATCAATTGTACGATTATGAAAGGTAAGTCCGTATAGTTTTCTGTCTTTATTTTTTTTCTATTTTCAATGTTTAAATTTATTGGACATGGTTTTTAAGAATTCCACCKCTTCTTTTTTCAAGGAAGGAAACACAAGCAAGTAAGCGAGTGTCAATTTTCGAGTTTACTATTGTTTCTTTAGGAAATTTTGAAATATTTGTTGGGAATTATTCAAGAAATCACAATAATAGAACCAATTAGCAGTGGAGGGGGGCAGTGATCAGTCTAAAAGTATTTTAATGTTAACAAGTTAGGTATGTCTAGCTTCACACCATTTATGATCTKTTTACGACGAATTTAGACTGAATTTCTAATAATAGAATTCAGACTTGTTCGAAGCCCATATAGTGTTAAATATTAATGTTCGAATTCGGGAATTATCACTTTGTTTGTTATAATCTTTCTATATCCACTTATYTTTTAGGAGTATAGTTATGCACTTGCTCACGACCACAATTTAAACCGAACTATTTTGTTGGAAAATCTTGGTTATGATAACAAATCCAGTTTCCTTATTGTGAAAYGCTTAATTACTCGAATGTATCAACAGAATCATATTATTTTTAAAGTTATTAATTAATACTTTATGTACTCTAAAATTTGGGTTAGGGTTACTTATGCAATGAAAACATAATGCGTAAATGACTTACATAGATGCTCTTTTGATGATATTTCATTGATTGCTTACATGTAAAAYGAACATTTTAATTATGTTAAGTTAGATTTCGTTCAACAAAACTTCCTATCCACCGAAAGAATATTCTAACTCATTTTGAGTAAAAAATGTTTCCAGGTGAAAATTTATTCCATTATATTATAATGTGATAAATACATACCATTAATCCAACTATCACAGAATCATAAAACACTAGATATATAAAATTCATCCGATTTAGTCGTTTGTAAAGGTGGTAATTTTATAGAAGAAGTAGAAATAATTATATTATACCATATAAAAAGGTTTAACCAAAAATATAGAACACATGCAYYGTGCGTGATTCTTTTGAATAACAGGTACACATATAGTTGTTATGAAGTAAGTCATATAATGAATAACATGTAAAGATGTCCTTTTAATTTAACAAATTGACAAGTATTAGTTACTTGGGAGAACCTTATAATTTGGTATGTGATCATTCTTCTTGGTTGAGATGAGTATAATAACCTTATAAATATCGAATATTTACTATTTATTTCTATGCTTTGCTTCTCGCTTTTTAGTAACGGAGTTTTTGTTTTGCATACACATCCCAAGGAAAAAACTCTTGAAGTTCAAGGACGTCCGAAGTGAATCAATCAGCAAATTAGTCCAACATCTAGTMACATAATCACCCAAGAATCTTCAGATGATATACCTATAGAGATCGTTGGATTTATGGCATGGAACCCATTTGACCGGGGGCTTGCTCAAGCACTAGAGTTGTCATTCTGSAGGGGAACAATAAAAGTCTGGGATTGTTTCTTAAGGAGCAGGATGGGGTGYCTATGACATAGTTTGCAAAAGTATTTCAAGGATTTGCTAGTTCTGAGGATATGTTTTTGCATAATCAAGTGACTTTTTTCTCGGTGACTGATATATCTTGCATCTATATCTATCGAGATTGGGTCTCAAAGCAATGAAAGGGTAGAAGTTATATTATTGTCCATGCCACTAGACATGTCTTTTGAACTTGGCAGTCAACAAAAAAATATATATCTTACTTAAAAACTCTAAATTAGAGCAGAATGGAATGAAAATTAGCTATATAAGTGTGCATGAATCGAGAATGTTACTGGAACGAAATAGTAAGTGCTAAAGAAATGGGAGAGCAAGCTCTGCATCGTGATCTACCATCTATAGACTAGACAGCACCACCATTTTCAGTCCTTAGAAGTACAGAAATTTAACCTTTCACTGTAATTCATATTTTGAAATGTCTCTAAAATACCCTTAAATATGTAGATTAGGTGTTTACAATTGTCAAATTATGAAAAAAAGTAAACTAATGAATAATGTTTATAAAACTTAATAATATGTGTATCTTGTATAATATCTTAAATAATTAGGTGTATTGAATAAAATTTTTAAATTATAATATATAGCATGTGCATTGTGCATGAATCGTGCTAGTCGCTAGTTGGTATTTGTATACTTGTTAGTAAGGAAATCTGATAATGAAGAACAACAAAAACATTACTTGTAATTTATTATTCTTATCATTATTATTTACACCAAAAAAAAACCTTTTAATTTTGTACGTGGCGATTCATCATGGTCTAGGTGAGTATAAATAATGACCATTTACATTTCATTTCCGCACTCTACTCGCATCACTTAAGATCCACTAAAGTGCTTTTTTTCAAATGTCCAAAACTTATTTTTCTTTCTCTCTGTGTTCACTTTTTTTATTGATTAACTTTTGGCTGATGGCCCCCAAACTTTTATGTCCTTATAAATTGTACTGTTATYAAAGGTAAGTCAGTATAGTTTTGTGTTATTTTTTTTCTTTTTTCAAAGTTTAAATTTGTTGGATATTGTTTTTAAGAATTTCAATGCTTCTTTTGTCAAGGGAGGAAAGATAAGCAAGCAAGTGATCGAATAACTCATCAATGAGAGCCAACGAATATTTAACCTTAATAGCAGATTGTTTAGACCTTGATAAGCTATGCACAGCTGTAAAATGTTGTTCTTCTTCTTGACAAACAATACTAGAGTTCCCTAAGGTGAAGTACTACATCTAAAARTCCTTGCTCTAGTAATTGTTGTAATTGTTCCTTCAGCTCCTTAAGTTTGGTTGGGGACATCAGGTATTAGGCAGTCCTAAATATTGGTTCTGCCCCAGGGATCAGGTCGGTCCTAGGCTCTACATCTTTATCTGTGGGTAAGAAAGTCAATTTTGAGGAAAACATATGGGGATCCTTTTGCCAGAGGCACTTTCTCTACTAACTCAATGCCTGAGGATTGGTTAATCAAATATGCTAGATAGCATTGGTAGCCCTTACTTAAGAGTTTCCCAGCCTTGACTCCCAAGATCAAAGAACTTACGACACTAACCTGATTCCCGTGGAATTCTACTACCTCTCTAGGTGTCGTAAACTTAACCACCCTGTTCCTACAGTCAAATTGGGCTTTATGCTGGGATAACCAATTCATCCCTAGAATGAGATCATAGTCCTTAAAAGAAAATACTATCGAATCTCCAAGGAGTATGTTTTTTCCARCTCCAATTTCACAATCAGCATACATTACATAGCTATAATATTTTCACCGACTAATGAAAAATATTGTTGGGCAATTCAACAGCACAAATATGCAAGTAATTYATACAATGTGAAGCAACAAAGGAGTGGTTGATTCAGGGTCTATTAATACCTTAGTCGGTGGGAGAAAATTAGGAGCATACCTTCCTCTAACCACCATGCTTCCGTTGTTGCAGTCTGATTTCATAACTTAATTAAGACTTTTAACCACACAAAATATCACGCTATCATACCTTGGATTTCTATCACGAGTAAAACACATCCAAGAACTAATAAGATTCAACTCTATTATAAAGATGCTACTCACGCTTTGTCCCAAATTGAATACCACTATTCAAGTGAACCATAATTTCAGCATGGCATCCTTTGCACCTCTACAGGATATACTCAAACACATTAGTACCCTTAGATTCTAAATACTCCAAAGAGTGTTCTAAAATCATCATAAAGGACTTAAAACTTACTAATGTCAAACACATGCAATTCTAACTTGAATTTCATAATAATCTTGATTTCAAAATAGGGACAATACTATTTTTCTAAAACAAGCAAAACTAACATACTTTTCCTAGCTGCACAAAATTGGAAAAGCTAAAACAAATACAGAAAGCAATATAGGCAATACAGATAATATATAATATAGGCAATATATGCAATAATCCTTATCCCTAAAGTTTTCTCTAGGTTGGGTGACAATATAGGCAAAACAAACTAAAATATCCATAACTTAAGGGGTGTCCAGGTCAAGGGGACCGTGTGAGGGTCCAGCTCCCTGATCACCCCAAGATGGTCAGAGTGGGCTCAGTAGGATTGGTCAAAGGYGATCACTGTGGCATGTCAAATAGAAAAATAGGTCAATAGACCAACTTAGCTAAAAGGTTAGGCCGATTAGGCCAATAGGCAAGCTCGCCCTGTAACTCGAGTTGGACAAGTCGTGCTGGGGAATCTGGTGGTRGTGGGGAGTTAACTGAGTGGTTAGACCCAGCCCCCTCTACAACTGGTCTCTCATACCACCTAAGCCTACTACTTAGCTGTCTATTACCATTATGGACGCGATGGAGTTCCTCCTCTAGCACTTGCCACTTCTTGCGTCCCTCAACAAGAAACTATTCCTAATAGGGGTTCTCTTTCGGCAGCTTATCTCTCTCAATTTTAAGAGCMTCTATCTTAGATCCCTCGAAGATAACATGTGCTTCCAATTCTTAGATCCTGGCTCGTAAGGCATCCATACCAAGGTGCTTAGGCATCCTACAAAAATAGCAAGATCASCCCAGAGAAAATCAAACTTAAACATACTAATATAATTTAAGCTTATATACTCACCTAAAGCCTATAGATCATAACTTAAGCTCTCATACTAACTGTGGCGATCCATCCTCCCCTAGGTCCCACTTGATGCCCCTTTCTCTCRAAAGTCGAACAGTCATCTAGTTAACACATCTCAAAACCTCATAATATAAAGGATGTAACTTAAAAAGTTTCAGAATAAATATTACAAATTCGAATAAATTACAGTCCAAAAATATCATAAAGTACATCTTCGAAAGAAAATATACATAAAATTAGAACCATCTCASCAACTCGAGCTTCAAAAGGTATATTCCTGCAAAACACTCCTAAGCTTAGGTTTCCTGCTAGCTCTAGTAATCAATGCCTATTACTAAAACATTAGAAACCARTGAGTTAGGCTCAGCGAGTCCCGAGATGTGTGCTATGTTCCTTAACAAAATATTCAAGCGTGCATAATTACCAAAAGCGAAGAATCACAATTGTAAGAAAATGCATCAAAGTATTTAGTGCTCAAAGCGTTTCAAAAACAGAGTAACAAATGCTTAAGTCATGCAGAAGCTCGAAAACTGATCCGGATCAGATCAAAAGAGATTTTCAATTTCAAAGTAATTTCATATCACGAAGTAGGATAGAAAATCCCCAATTACCACCTATTTGATTTGGCGGGGTTGAAATTACCTGCCTTACAACCAAATTACAAATTTTAACTGCTCACGACCACAAACATAAGAAAGAGTACCGTTTGCTAGTGTACAACATATCGATCATCCCAGGTTAAACCTCCTAACTAGCGGTACGAGCATCCATAAATGAGTCGTGGGTGCCTTATGACACGTCCACTGTCTGCCTRATACATTTTCGATCYGGCATAGACAGTACCATCGACTTTAGCCAAAGGTGGCTATCTYGAGTGTTGATGCCTCCTTTGCACACTTTGCACATTTGGCCAGACATTCCCTATTCAATAGGTGGCTCGTACTGGCTACCGGCCAAATACCACACTTTGCACATTTGGCTAGCTTCTCGAGACAACTGACAGAGTACCTGTCTTCCACAATTTGATCACACGCCCAAATTTCACAAATCACAAATCCTCAACAATGAGATTCAAAATCATATATCCTTGATCACGAGGTTTACAAATATGAGGTTGAAATCAAGTCCAAGTCTCAATATGACATCAACAGCATGTTTCAAAATTCGGGTTGACTTGGCAAATCGATATTTTAATTCAAACTAATTTACACTTGTTCTGATGACCCCGATATTTCTAGGAGATAGAAACAGACATAGATTAAGATATTGCGAGTAGATTTAGTATAAGACCCAGAATATTTAGAAATAGGATATTATTAGGCTTAGAATTTTGGTAGGATTATTGTTAAAATAAACCCGAACATATTATCGACTTAATCGAATTTCAAAATCTTTTCTCTAAAAATTCTGGCTTTGATTTTAATCTTAATTTTATATTTTATCTTTGATTAAACTTTATTCTATTTCTAACTGATTCATTCAATCCCATTTCTTAAAACACTATTTTATTTACTACATTTTTCTTAGTCCAGATTTTAGCCTAAAAATCTTATTAAAACTTCATTTTTTCCACCAAGTTTTCCTTCTTCCTTTATTTGACTTTTTCCTCTTCTAATCTCACCATTTAACCCTCAGTTCTTGATCCAATCCTCACCCTTAAAACCCACCAATGCATGCTAAGTATGTRGCTTGAAGGTTGCATGAGTTTACATGTTAGGTCTCTTGTGCTGCTGAATTTTAGCAAGAAACTACAGCTGTTCAACCTCGTGGCATGCTGTCCGATTAAGAGATAGTTTGAGCTAGGAAGTTGAGAAAACATTTGGTGAGTTGTCATGCTACAGTGGTGGATTACTTGAGGATTAGATAGCTGTCGCAAATAGGCATCATATGCTTATCAATTGTAGTAGCAAAGTTAGAATTTTATTCTTCAAATTTTGCATGAAACAGCCGGCTACTCCTTCTCCATTTCAGCCGGTTTTCACTTCCTCTTTCCAAGCTTCATTCCTCCATCAATATCCCCTATAAATTGACTTTACTTCACCTTCATTTCATTCCACACTTGACAAAATTTCTCTGCTCTTCRCAAGCCAAAAAATCAACATTTCTCTACTCCTATAGCAGCTGAAAATTACTTCACCGAAGTCAAACTTTCGGCCTTTCATTTCGTCCCTTTTGCATGTCTAAAACTTGCCATTATTTCATCCACTACGTGTTGCGTTTACGGGTTAATAGCAAATTATGATAAGCTTGAAATCAAGGTTGCAATAGATATAGCATTTCCGTGTAGTTGTTTTCAGTTTAGAGGAAATGAGAATATTGCATGGATAATGCACGGGTTTTGCATGAATGTTCTAAGTATATTATTATGGTATTTTCATAATGTGAATATAGGGTTTCTAACATGTTTCAGGGTTACGTGTTTCATGTTGAAATTTAGGAAACAAAAGAGATGTGACTATTAGGCTTTTTTTTTCTAACCAAACCAGAATTTTTTACCACTTTCAACTTGTCCTAGGAGCTTGATTACTTCATGGTTACTTATGATATATGGTTAGAAACCCAGGGATCTTAGGAAGACTTCGGTACTAATTTCACCCAATTAACATGTATAAAACCCAAGAYATGAGTTGATCTTTGTAATATGGTCAATCAGACCGATTGAACTTGAGTTGTACATTTCTCTTTAAATTGGGGATCTATTCGAACCTTTTTAAGTTTATATTTATGAATTATATTAAAACCTTCATGTGTTAGGATTATTTTGACACCAATTTTATTCAGAAACCCTAATTACTTTTAGAGTAATGCTCGAAATACCACAAGCTGTTGATTTCTATGGAAATTGATTTYAAAACCTATCATATTTATCCCAAATATTTTGACCAAACACATTTTATTTATATATAATATAAGTTATATTATATTACATCCTTTTATTTTCTAAATGATCTCAGCTCAAAAAATATCTTTTTTTGCAAAAATAATTTTACTCATAAAACCRATTAAATGATAAAGTTGAATTGTTGGGAAAAGGTTTTTTAGGTTATGACTTGGGTATGATTTATTGTGACTTATTACAAAGGATATTTCTTGTAGATTTATTTTTAAAAAACAACAGTCAATGGACTTTCTGATTGATCCRAATCACAGTTGAGTTCTCTTCCAACTTTTAAAATTCCGCAAAAATGTGCTTGTTTTTGTTCAAGCGTACTCTAGTTATATTTGGAATTCTCATATGCTTGAAAAATGATTTTCCCTATCAGTCATTTTATTTCCCAAAAGTATTTTGAACTCTCTTTTTCCGCAGAAGTTTCTAAAGCTGAATTTCCAAAATTATGTTTTGCAAAAGTTTGCCATTTTACAAAAATTTTGATTCTTGAAAAATTTATAAAAAATGTGTTTCCAAAAGCCTGTTTGATAAAATTGTTTAGGGAAAGTTTTTGACAGACTTGTGATCTCTATTTTCAATAGATAAAAATTATTTTGGAAACATGTTATGAGATCACTTTTTGATTGCTTGATGGAATTGACGGGTAGTATTAGAGTAGCAGTTGAATTTAAGCTTGAATTATATATATAGCTATGTGCATGAGTATTGTATTTGTTTTCGAGAATCAGAATAATACACAGATTTTTCATGGGTATTCTGAGTGCATATTTATGGTGATGTCATAATATAATTATAGAGTTTCTTATATGTAGAGTTGAATATTTCATGTTAAAAATCTAGAAAACCTAGAATTCTTGTCCACATTCAACAGGTCATAGAAACTTTATTACTCAGTAAAACTTTGATTACAATATATGGATGGAAAGATAAGCATCTTAGGAGGATATTGGTACAAATTTTATTCAATTTTAACTCGTAGAACTCAAGATATCAGTTGATCATTAAGGAATGGACAATTCGGCCTATTGAAGATAAGTTGTGCATTTCTTCTTTAAATCTGGAACTTATTCGAACCTTGTTAAATTCATAAGTTTATATAATCATAAATCTCAGTATGTTAGGATCTTTTTGGCATCAACATCATTTGGAAACCTGAAGTATTTTGGGAGATATGATCGAAACATCACAGGCTGTCCATTGCTGGGAAAACCTACSTATCACTCTTACCCTAGAATTGTCATATTAATGCATTGTATATATTTTATCTTATAAGCTTTGCACTTTAAGAACATTTTTTTCCAATGATCTCAATATMATCTCGGCTCGAAAAAATTTTTATTCCTGAGAAACATATTTTACTCATAAACCTTGCTAAATGATAAAATCGAGATAATATGAGGCAAGTTTTATTTAGAATAAGACTTGGGTGTGATTATTATGATTTCTTACTAATGAAATTCCTATGGACTATGTTTAGAAAACACCAAAAAGTAGCTCGTTTCCTGATTAAAATGTCACAGGTGAGTTCCTTTGTCTTTTAAAATTATGTAAAACGTGTTCATTTTCAGCGTACTCTAAATAATTATCATTTTTACGTGAGTTCCTCTATCTTTTAAGTTACGCAAACATGCCTATTTATGCATACTCTAAACATAATTTCAAAAATTCTAGTAGCTTAATGTAAATTCCTTATCAATTGCATTATTCCACAAATATATTCCAAATTTCCTCTAAAATTATTTTCTGCAAAAATTGTAAATTTGGATTTTCTTGAAATTATTTTTTGAACATACTATTTTATGGCCTTGATCAAATCTGGTCTCTTGGAAAAAATTATTTCTAGAACTGAATTTAGGTTTTGCAAAGTTGATTTATTGAAAATGTTCAGGGAAATATCTCCGAATCATGATTGATGTACTTGTGATCTCTACTACTTAATTTTTACAAAATTACACTGAAAACATTTTCTTTCGAGTGCACTATTGAATTGATTGATGAATTGAAAAAATTGGAACTGAGTACTCAAATGGTGAACTCTGAATAATTGATCAGACTAGCAAAATACTATATTTAGCCAGTCCCCAGTACGAGTACCTCCWGAGCTAGTTTGGGTGAAAGTATCCCTCACTTTAGCCAACGCCTGGTTTGGCCGGTGGCAAATTGAGAGTGCATCAAGCAAACGGTCSCGTCATTTGTTGCCTAAGTTTGATTGTGGATGTTTGTATCCTTCGTTAGGAGGTTTAAACACGGGGCGGCTGATTCCCTTGTACCTAAGCTATCAAGTATCATTAATTGTTATGAAATGATAAGGTAGAAAATCATTCACATAATTACGAGGAGATAAGGCTGGTATTATTACGAGACCCCGTAGAGTTTGAAATTTCCAATAACTGTTTATTGACTTGTGAATTATTCTTTTCAAACAAATGATTTTACTAGTGTCCTGATCGAATATCTTCTTTATCAAATGCTTTAAACCTGTGATCCAGTTTGTACTATGAACTATCTCTGAACATGTTTTATAACTTGATTCTCTAGTTCACATTGCACATGTGTGGAACTCACTGAGATAGTACTCACAGACTTTCTTTTACTTTGTAGCGATAGATATAGATTTGGAGACTTTAAGTTTTTRGGAGTGAGAGCTAGGAATATCAGTTCATTACTGGTAAGTGCTAGAGCACCACTACTCATTTTAGTTTACTATTACTATGATTATTACGTTCTAAGTATGTTGGATTGTATTTCTAGTTATTTTATTGAGGAACTCTATATTCTCTGGACTTATTTTGACTGCCAAAAGGCAGGCGATCACTTGTTTTGCCCCAGTGGAACCTAGGGAACAGTGTGGTCATTACATCTATAGTTCATCCATAAAGTAAACTATTGATCGTAATAGAGCAAGAAACATGATGATGCTAAAATTTCCAGCGTACATGTATCTTAATTCTACCTCATCTATAGCTAATCAATTGAACAATTATTCATGATATTCTCATCAATTGTAAACATATGACAACCTTAAATAAGTAGACATGTTAAATGCCCAAAAGCCATAGTAGTACTCATGAAATACACCATTTTGAACTTCAAATTTATCGCAATTATCAAACTTAAATGAAAATCAGAAATCTCACAATTCCTTACCGAAAATAGCAAACCTTTTAAACCTTAATCATGCATAATTTCTAGAATACAACTCTAGCATGAATTCTAGAGTTACGAATATGAGTTTCTAACCTTAAAGAGTAGAAAAAATTTGGTTTTTTGAGGAACATAGCCAACAATTGCAAGCTGTTAGATAGAATGATCAAGAACTAGAAAGCAATGAGTTGGGATTGTAGGAGAAGAAAGGAAACTAAAGTATCACCACAAGGATGAACTTACCTATTCTTGGATATGATTAGCTACCGGAGATGGAGATGGACGATGGTGGCTGCGGCGGCTTGTAGACGTTGTATGCTGAGAGAGAGTGTGTGTTATGGAAAGAGCTTTGTTAAGGAAATGAATAGAGAAGTTTTTGCTAAGAAGATGAATTGGGTAGCCAGCTAGGTCTGGGAATATATATAGAGAGTGACTGTTGGGGAGGTGAATTATTTTTCTTCAAGAAAAAGGAAGCGAAAGGCTCAAACATCAAGGACCAACTAAGGCTTGTATAGGAAGCTTGATGGAGTTTTCAATAAAAAGGAGTTGAGACTTGAAGGAAACACTAGAAATCGCAGCACAAAGGAATAATAATTAGAAATATAAGTGCTAATGAATCTAGAATAATAGTGGAAGCAAAKAGTAAGTGCGAAAGAAATGGGAGAGTARGCCAACATCATGATCTACCAGTCTATAGACGAGAAAATGTTATCGTTTTCCATCCTCATAAATACTGAAATTTTACGTTTCATTATAATTCATATTTTGAAGTGTCTCGAAAATGCCCTTAAATTGGATATTGTAAAATAGTTGTTTACAAATTGGGAAGTTATGAGAAAAAAAAAGTAAACTAATGACTAATGGTTAAAAAACTAAATAATCTGTGTATCGTGTCTGATATTGGAAATAAGAGAGTGTATAAAATAAAAAATTTAAATAATAATATATAGCACATGCATCATACATGAATCGAGCTAGGGTAGTAAGTATACGTGTACATGTTAGTAAGTAAATCTTATAATGAAGAATGGATAAAAAATTACTTATAATTTAATATTTTTATCATTATTATTTATCCAAGAAAACCTTATAATTTTGCCAGTGGTGATTCATCATGGTCTAGGTGAGTATAAATAACCTTATAAATAATGACCGCTTACATTTTATTTTTATACTCTACCCCTTGTTGTTTAGAAATAAAGCACATCACTAAAGATCCATTAAAGGGCTTTCTTTTGACTGTCCAAACTTATTTTTTTTCTCCATGTGTTGACCCTTCTCATTGACTAACTTTTTACCAGTGGCTTCTAGACTTTTATCTCCTTATCAATTGTATGATTATCAAGGTAAGCCGGTATAGTTTTGTGTTTTTATTTTTTCTATTTTCAATGTTTATATTCATTGCATATGGGTTTTGAGTGTGGCCCCTTGCCGTCCCCTAGGTACTATTGGGGCTGAACAAGTTGCTGCCTGCATCTTGACAGTCAGTATTTTTCCTCAAAAATGTTTACAATCTATAATAATGTAGCAGAAATACAACTCATTCCTAAACATTAGAGCGGAAGTCTATAACATAGCAACGGAAGTACAAATATACATAGTATATTGGCATCTCTAGACACAAACTCCTAAGTGTAGTAGTAGTGCTGATCTTGCTCTAGACAATCCTAGCTCCCATGTCCAACACCYGATGCCTCAAGATCTGTATCTGCCACTAGAAATAGAGAAAACTATGAGCGTTAGCTCAGTGAGTTCCACATGTATGCGGTGCAAGTTGAAAAAACATAAGTTCAGGATTTTATGAAAGCTATATCACTAACAAAAAACTTTTGGTAGGACGATGATAAAAACATTGAAAAAAGGTATACTTTATAAAAATCTGTAATTTTAAAACAGCACAATCTAGTTAGGGGTGAACCAAGCATACTATGTTTGAAACCTGTCAATTTCTGATGGAGGGAATAYCCTTTCCAATTCAAAAAGAATTACTATAATATCCTTCTCCATTTTGACCAATTCTTGTGGAACAATTTTTGTAGAGCACAACTTCTAAAGTACCTACTTAGCTTTATTGATGGATAGCGAACATATTTCGGTTAAACATTTCTCAAAGCATCAATATCTGATTGTCATGGCTCTTGAGTTTCAAAATCTTATGTGGATTTAATTGCATTGATTTGGACAGGTTTGCTCCGTATCCTCAGGTACCTTAACTCCTTTCAAAGCCTTGCAAAAGATTTTTTTTCTTATTTAGCATAAATGAAGTTGGGAGTAAATAAACTTTTCCATTTTCCCTCGCAATAGGATGAAGATCTGGTTGTGTATTCATTTCTTTTAAGTATAGGCGAGACTTAAAATCTCTTTTAAAATCTCTTTCCAATATGGCAACTCAAAGAAGATACTCCATTTCTTCCAATTAGTAGGCAACATTTCTCTATCATTTGCTGATTTTCCAAACTGGAACTATGTACCTATCAACTCATTCAATTGATATCACATGTTAGTTTAGGCGGTGGCTTTCAGTGCTTATGTTTACCAACGAATAACCTAGTATCTTTTTGAAAAGAATGAGTAGGATTTAAAAACCTGTGATGCCCCATATAACAATGCTTGCCACCATTCTTCTGCTAATGTAAATTAGTATGCTTATGATTAACGGTGCATGTAAGCTCACCTTTAGTGCTCCATCCAGATAAGTTTGCATAACCAGGAAAATCACTAATAGTCCACATTAATGCTGCATACAATTGAAAATTCTGTTTAGAATATGCATCATAAGTTCATATTCCTATCTCCCGTAGCTCATTCAATTTTACAATTAGGGCTATAAATACCCATCTAGATTGTTCCCAGGAGCAAATGGACCAGGTATCAACAATAACAATATGAAATGCGATCATTTCATACATATCCAAGGGGGTAGATTGTAGGGCATGAGTATCACAGGCCAAGTATTGTGCGGAACATTCATAATTTTAAATGGTGATAACCTGACGTTCCTTATATCTTTTGGGAACTCTGGATGTAGGTGATCAAAAGTTTTCCAAGTARGTGAGTCAACAGGGTGTCTGATACAACCATCATCAACACGATCTTCTCAATGCCATCTCATAAAATTTGCTTACATGAATAGATGCTAAAGTCGAGGTTTAAGAGGAAAATGCAACATAACTTTTTCTGCAATTTTTCTTTTCTCCCTTCTAGGATAATTTTCAAATATGACCCACCTAGACTCTTTACATGTTGTACAATCCTTCTACCCTTCTTTCTCCTTCCAATACAATGTACAATCATTATGAGAAGCATCTATTTTTTCATAGCCTAACAAAAATTTACCCCTTACTTCTCAATTGCAAGGAGTAAGGGGTAAATCTRGAAATCCAATCATTGTAGGGGTTAAGGCTAGGAAATTACTRAAGAAAGGTTGTCAGGGATACTTGGCCTACCTAATAATCCAATCATCAGAGATTGGGAAGATGGAGACAGTGCCAGTAGTGAAAGAATTCACAGACATGTTCCTTTCCAATTAACTTCCTTACCTCCTAAGAGAGATGTAGAGTTCGGGATATATYTGGTTCCTCGAGATAAACCTATCAAGAACTCCATATTGAATGTCACCAGGTGAATAAAGGAGTTGAAGGAACAATGGCAACAACTTTTGGAGCAAGGATATATAAGAACTAGTGTTTCACCTTMGGGTGCTCTAGTGTTATTTGCTAAAAAGAAGAAAAAGACTTTGTGGATGTGCATAGATTACTGAGGGTTAAACAACGTAATGTTAAGAATAGATACCCTCTTCTCCTCCTCATTGATGAACTAATATATATCCAAGACTTTGCGAATTTGTTCTAATGGTAATCTTGTACCAAAAATTTAAACCTAATATATATCCAACTACTAAGTATATAATATCCTATCATTTTCTAAAGTAAAACTACTCCCAAAATTATAAAATACGTAGGTTACTCTCTCGTATAAATTTTTTATGTCTCACATAGTAGATACTTTTCCCTCTGATAAAAAAAGTGGACAAAACTCACCRTTCCTCCAAAAAGARAAGGGTAATATTGTCCATTAATAAT
This sequence comes from Rhazya stricta, assembly GCA_001752375.1. Taxonomy (NCBI): domain Eukaryota; kingdom Viridiplantae; phylum Streptophyta; class Magnoliopsida; order Gentianales; family Apocynaceae; genus Rhazya; species Rhazya stricta. The sequence continues at coordinate 2,366,579 of MEJB01000031.1, forward strand.
ATGCACCTGATCAACATAGGAAAACTATATATCCTAAAACAAATTAAAATTTCATAATCATCAGTGCCAAATAAAAGTTAAACTAAAACATTCTATGCTAAACATAAATTAGCCATCTCCTTTTCCTCCTTAATACTTCAAAATTTCTCAAACACAAAACTAATATGGAAAAAAAATAACCAATTAAAACTATTAATACTTGATACTTCCAAACTACAAAACAAAACAAAAAAGAGTAGATCAAGATCAAAAGATAACCAATTTTGCCTTTACCGGCATGTCGAAAGAATTCAAATAATGGTGAATATAAACTATGCTGAAAAGACCATGAAGGTTATTAGCTAATTTTAGAAGGTTATTAGCCGTCAAATAGACGCAATCAGCTATCTTGATAGTGGTAGATCCAGTTTTTTAATGTAACAAGGCCTAAGTTCTGACTAGCTAGCCATGGATTGGTTTGCCAGATCTTTAGCAACCCATTTTTTTAAGGGTAGGTTCTTGAGTTAGTTAAACAAAACTTTCAGCGAAGTATGCAAGTCAGTTGACCATCCATTTTTTATCAGAGACCTTGCAATCAAAGCTTGAGTCGATTGAGAGCCTTTTCAAAAACTAAGCARATATCGTGTATCTTAGGATTGGCAACTAGTTTATCTTTYAGGCTAAAGTAAACTAGCTAGCAAACTAAGAAAACTGGTCAAATAAAGCTGTAATAAAACCATAAGAAAATCTGTAAGAAAACAATAACAAAATTAACYAAGGAAAGTAGTATTTGATTAAACTATGGAAAGTTGTAAACAAAGCGTATTAAGAAAAACTGTAAATAAAGCATGTTAAAGAAAGCTATAAATAAAGCATATTAAAGAAACATGTAAACAAAGCATGTTAAAGAAAACAATATAAAGCAAGAGTTGTAAACATTATCTAAAAGTTGGAAATATTACACATCTAAGCTAAGCTAGGAAAAACTGTAAAGCACAATGAAAAGACATAATTTGAAGTAATAATTGATATGATTTTGTTATAGATTGAGTCGAGGCATGAACTTCTTCCTCTTCTTCCTTTTATACTTGGGCAAAATTGGTGTTCTTGCTTGGAGGCGAAGTAAAGCCGAAGCCACTCCTCCTTACTCCCTAGCTGTGCATCCTATTTTCCGCCCACATCCATATTCTTCAATTAGCTGTTAGGTAGTGGCCAAGGATTTAGGTTGGTATCCCTTATCTTCTCCTTGATCGCTAATCTTGCTGATTTTTCCATGCCTATTGGCGGGAGTTTCGGCAATCTATTGGATTTTGAGCATCTATTGCTTAAATTCTCCCAAGTTTTTAGCCAGTCGTCCCTCAACTGACAAAGAGTTGCTTGTTTCGCAGTCCAACTTGCTAGTTCTGATTCTCCTACCCTTAGCCATTTCTGTCGACTATTTTCTTGTATTAAATGGAATATTGCATGACAAATGATTTTTRGCCGAGGACTTTGAAATGATACATGATTTTGGAAACCCACGGTCCATGAAATGCGAAGTATCTTTATGGCACTCAAATGATTTATTGAGCTATTACTATACTACATGATTTGATTGGAAACAATTTTTTAATAAAACTTATTATTAATTCTATGTTTAATATATTTCATTATCAACTTCAATTTATTTATATTATGCTAAAAGCTCAATCTTTGCATGAAATTTATAGTTCTAATTATGCTAAAAATTTGTTTATCTTTCATTATGTAAATATATGCCTCGTCTAGCTTAAATTTTTTAAATAAATGTAAAAAATATTAATTTTTGTACTATTTTTAACTCCAAAAATTAGTGTCAAAATCTAAAATAATCCATTGATCTAATATTTAAATTTGAGAGAAAAGGCAAAGAAAATCTTCTAAAGAGATAAAATATATCAAAATATATACGACCATCATTACAAATAGTTTTTTAAAAAATATTGCATTTGAAAATTTAGTATAATGCCATTAGCAATTCCCAAACTTGTGCCTTGTTTGATAACTTAATTCAACTCATAAAACTGAACAAATTTAAGTGCTTATTGAATTAAAATTTGTTGGTAATCCAATTTTGGAATGTTTTAATACATTAAATGTTTTAATTCAGCCTATAATAAGTGATAATTTTTATTTAAATATTTTAATACATTCCAAGTTAGATTACCATGTAGACATTAAAAAACAATTTATTTAATCAAAATTATTACATAATTTTAGTCTTGATTATGTAATTAAGTCTATATAGAAATTCGATTATTTTGGATCAATTGAAGTTGGACCATTGATTGAAGTCAGTCCAATATATTATGAAGATAGGCCAAATTCTATTAAGCACATATAAATTGAACTCGTCTCAGAGTGGAATGCATTTATTAAAGCGGCCTAAATAAATAGTTAGGTCGACCGAATACAAGAATTCTAATAAGATGGGTTACTTGGGCAACAAGAAGCCTGATCTTATTTAGAGGAATGTGAACTCCAAACACAGACTGAATCTCAAGAAAATGTTAGAGATACTTTAAGATACTAAAGATCAAGAACTCTTCCTAGCAAATATATTCAAAGTAAGCAAATATGATATCGTTAGATTGTTCATTGAAAAAGATTCAACTTTCTCGTTGGATCGTTCATTGAAGACCATTCAATTTTCTTTCTTTATTTATATTGAAGAATTTTCTCATTGATGTTGATCRTTCGATCGTTCGTCAAAGAAGATTAAAGCTTTCATTTTTCATATATATTGAAGAAGATATTTTCTTATCTTTTATCTTTTAGTTAGACTTGAAATTTGTTTCTATACTTACCARCATCAATATTTAGAATTAGGTATTTTAAAGTAATTGTTAGCGATTAGAAATTTAATTACTTTTCGAACTTCAATTTTAAACTTCAATTTTAAATTTCAAATTTTAAATTTCTGAAACGAGCCCTTAATATAGAGCAATTCAATTCCCAAATGGGTTTGATGGTACAAACCAAGGATCACTGATCCAGAGCCAACTTTTCCCAACTTCACTTACGGCGTTCAAGTCACGTGCTCGAAGCAAGAATTGAGGTTTTCTTTCTTTTTCATATATTTTTCGAGGATAGATAAGAACCGAGGATTCATGCACACGTTCGTCTACTATAGGGTACTCCTCCTGTATTTCCACTTCACACTATTCCCCATCTCAGAACCATTTTTGTTAGATTCATGTTCTGCCGTCTCTCTCGTTTCTGCTCTTCAATGAAGAAATCCACGAATGCTTTCTGCATTTTCATATTTCTTGCAATACGCCACTTCCCAATTTTAGTCAGATCAGATGCTGTTGATCAGCGATACAAGCCTGGAGACTTTGTGCCTCTCTATGCCAATAAAGTTGGTCCATTTCACAATCCGAGGTAGGAATACATAGAGAGAAAGTGATGTTTTGTAGTTTTAAATTATTAAGTTTAAGATTAGTGTCATGAGATTGGTTTCGAGTGGAAGGTTTGGTGCAATTTTACGGCGCGGTTGATCTACAGATCTTTTTGGTTATGAATTTATCTACATGAAAGAATCTTTTCTCGATGAAAGTTGAATGAATCCTATTGATAATTGTGATCTTTTTATATGGGGTCACTAATTTGGTGTTAATTTTTTTATTATATTTTGCAGTGAGACTTATCGGTATTTCGACCTACCTTTTTGTATTCCAGGTACTCTTTAATTAAGTAATGAGTTTTGAGTTCTGCCTAATGATTTGTGGTTTTGCTTTGGGCCATCATCTTATTTTTGCGTGATCAATTCATCTATCGTGGAGTGTATCTAGGGCTACGCTGATGTGAATTCCTTTTGAATTTGAATTAAGTTATCCTTTCTTTTCCCCATYTTAGTTTCACCATGTACCAAACATTCCAACAAAACCAATAACTTTCGAAAAGTTTGTAGACTTCCAAAAGATATTAACTCTATGTTTCATGTAGTTTCAGTAGCAATACTTCCACGGTGAGAACTTTTTTAAGGGATGAAAGCTAAAACTGAAGTCTCTGGAACATTAATTATTTTATTTTTCTTGCTAGCAGGTTATTCAGTTTTGTAAGTAGTCTTTTGAAAATTCGAACAAATTGCCAAAAAGTTATTCATATGTCCTCCGAGGAAATATTTATTTACCAGAATGCTAAAATATAAAGGAAGAAGTGACGTTTTAATGTGCTTCGAGCTTATCAGCTGAAGCATCTTCAGTAATTAACTAGATGATTTGCAGTTGAAGCTCTTAAAAGTAATTTAGTGAAGGTTCATTTTACTAAAATACGAAATAGAAATGATAACATGAAGTAATTGGAAATTTATAAAAATATATCAAGAGAAGTCTAATGTAACCAGCATCTTTTTGCACCAAGGCATTTGACTGAGTTCGTGATTTTATAGACGAAGTTGCTATAACAAAACTAAAGGTGGGGGGTAGAAATGATACATTTATACTCTTGTTAATATCAGGTTTGTGACTGCAGCGTATGTATACTCAATCTGTCTGCCTCTTGACTAGCGTTCTCTCACTCTTATCTAATGCGTTTTTTGGTTTTCAATTAGTGGAGGTGTGAACCTAATCTCATGCACAGATAAAGATTTCGAGTTATATGTCRAACTAAAACATAATCTGTGCATAGTCAGTGAAAAGAAAAGCAATTCATATGCAACCATAATTGTGAATAGTTCCTCGTGATTTGTAGTGAAAACTAGGAATATCTCATTATTTGTGAATGAACTCATCATTTTTCAAATCCTTGATATACCTAGTGAAATCCTTAAGTTGTGAAATAATTACGTTTTATTTTTATGTGCCAAAATGGTGTCCCTGTGGTGAACTAGCAGGACTAGAAACCCCAAATTTTGAACAAACTACAGATCAACAGAGATAGACTGGCGTTTTGCATCACTTTGCATGTATTCATTGTAGTCTTGGATAGCAAAATTCTCCATTAGAGTCCCTATCATTTGTGGAATAAGGTTTTACCAGTGAATATGCAAATAAGTTGGCAGATACATAATACTGTCTCTTGAAGCAAAAGCATATTAATAAAGTCATTAGCTGGTGATCCTTTACAGTAACTTTTAGGTTCAACTATATAGTGCATGCGAAGTTTTCAAGCATATTATGTTCTCGATGGAATTCTGATTAAAGTTTCAGATCATTTGAAAGAGAAGAAGGAAGCTCTAGGAGAGGTGTTGAATGGCGACCGACTTGTTCTTGGTCCATATAGCCTGGACTTTTTGATGGACAAAGATTCTGATGTTCTCTGCAAAAGAAAGCTGTCAAAGAGAGAAGTTGCTGTGTTCCGACGAGCAGTCACCAAAGATTATTATTTTCAGATGTATTATGATGACTTGCCCATTTGGGGCCTTATAGGAAGGGTGGATAGAGAAGGAAGAGCTGAAAACGACTACAAGTATTACCTTTATAAACACATCCATTTCGATATCCTATATAATAAGGACAGAGTTATCGAGATTAATGTTCAGATGGATCCTCATTCAGTTTTAGACCTGACAGAGGATAAAGAAGTAGATGCTGAGTTCACATACAGCGTAAAATGGAAGGCAACTGATATTCCTTTTGACAAGAGGATGGATAAATTCTCTCAAACTTCTTCTCTACCACATCACCTGGAGATTCACTGGTTCTCCATTATCAATTCTTGTGTGACAGTTCTCCTGCTAACGGGGTTCCTTGCTACAATCCTTATGCGAATTCTTAAGAATGATTTCATTAAGTAAGTAACATTTTCATTTTGAATTTTACATCATCAACGTGTGAGTTTCTCTCAATTTGCTAATCAATGCAGGTACTCGCATGATGAGGAATCAGTTGATGACCAAGAAGAAACAGGATGGAAGTACATTCATGGTGATGTATTTAGGTTTCCAAAGTACAAGTCACTGTTTGCTGCAGCGCTTGGCTCTGGCACTCAGCTGTTTGCTCTGTAAGCTTGGAAATGATCCAATCTTGTCCTGAAATGTAACTCTTTTATGCAAGTTGTTCATTCTTTAATGGTTAAGTTAGTAACTATTTTTTCATATAATACAGTACTGTGTTTATATTTCTACTTGGACTTGTTGGAGTATTCTATCCATATAACAGAGGAGCTCTATTCACTGCATTGCTGGTYATGTATGCTCTTACTTCTGGAGTTGCTGGTTATACGGCAACGTCATTCTATTGTCAACTTGAAGGAACCAACTGGGTATGTGCCTGTGACTGCTMGATAAATTTCTACATATTTTCCCTATTTTAATGTTGTATTAGCCCTAGGTATTCTAAATTTGAGTTAGCTATCTGTCTTGACAGGTGAGGAATGTGTTATTGACAGGATGTCTTTTCTGTGCGCCTCTTTTTGTCACATTCTGCTTTCTCAATACGATTGCTATTGCCTATATCTCAACTGCTGCTCTTCCTTTTGGAACAATTGTAGTAATAGTCCTTATATGGACACTCGTAACATCACCGTTGCTTGTATTTGGTGGAGTTGCTGGAAAGAGTAGCAGGACTGAGTTCCAAGCTCCTTGCCTCACCACAAAGTATCCTAGAGAGATCCCCGAACTGCCATGGTACAGGARTACCATTCCTCAGATGGCAATGGCAGGATTTTTGCCCTTTAGTGCCATTTATATTGAGCTGTATTACATATTTGCAAGTGTATGGGGTCACAAGATCTATACAATCTATAGCATACTATTCATTGTCTTCATCATTCTGCTGATTGTCACAGCTTTCATTACTGTGGCATTGACATACTTTCAGCTTGCAGCCGAGGATCATGAATGGTGGTGGAGGTAAATAACCTCTTCCACTTCCTCTGAGCCTTTCTTTAACTGCCATTTTTTTTTCATACTTCCAGGCTGTTTAAACCTCCCTTGGGCTCAGTGCATATTGCTGAACCATGTATTAATATGCTGAGTTCATCTAATTCTATTCTAGCTTCCTACGGTTATCCACTGCTGTTTGTATCTCTGCTCACCTTACCTTGTCTTTGTAGCTAAGTATCTAGCATTGGTACCACTAATGTCTGCACCAAGTTTTTGGAATAGTGATTATTGTTTTATTATAAGCTCACATAGGAGAAACTCATTTGGATTTTAAAACGACTGCTGAAATTTGTCATTTTTACAATGTTTTATCCTTATAATTTCCTTGTTTATTTTATTTACTTAGAAAAATAATCGTACTTTTTCTACATGTACACATTTAGTGGTATACTTATACCATAGGCATAAGATATTATGTAACATTTGGATAAAACTACCTCAATGTCACCTATTTCTAGATGTTGATAATAGCAAGAATTTGTGTATGTGTGTGTGTTTACTACATAGACACACAAAAATCCTGATACCACTATTGAGTGGAGATGTTCCGCAGTATACCTCTAGTCCTTGATAAACTTTGAGGTGGCAGCCATGTACAATGAATTGTAAATGCCATACTATTCTTCGTTTCTGTTTGACTATTTGTTTGGTTCTAGCAAAATGGCTCGACATATAAGATGTTAATCAGTAGTTCCTCTTCCTTGCTCCATATCTTGCACTTTTGCCTCTACTATGTTCCACCAAAATTCTAGCTTTAGGTTATCAGCATGCAATTCTAGTACTTTGTAAAGTAATAAAGAAGTGATCACAAGGTAGAAGTTCTTTCGTGTAAGTCCCACGGCATGAACATGGTAGGTTTTTATAAAAAGAAGAWATCATCTCTCTGCTTTATGGGAACATGACATTCTCGATAAAGAAGAACAGAGAGAACAGATTGATGATGTCGATCGTATAGCTCAAGATGAAGCTTTAGTTTATTTGAGATAAGTTGAGGAAAGAGGATTTGGGCAGGAGGAGGGAGGGAGGTGTGTGCCGCATGGTCTGTTTCTTGAGTTTGGGCGTGACATTTGGATATTTTTCTATTGTTTGAAACTCTTTTAACACCCTTATGTTCTTACCCTTATATTCTTTGTGATTGCAATGCTGTTTGTCACTGCTGTTTGTTCTTTATCTCTACTATGTAACAGTTGAATCAAGCAATACGCTTTGTCTGTAGAAGATTTATGATCATGTTTCTTGTTAGTTCTTGGCCAAAGTTACAAGTTACGCTATTTAGTTTGAGTTGGAACTTTTTTAAATTCTGCAGTTTTTGGCTGAGCTCAGTGACTTTTCCCCCCACAGGTCATTTCTTTGTGGTGGATCAACTGGCATCTTTATTTATGGCTACTGCCTATACTACTATTATGCAAGATCAGATATGTCTGGTCTCATGCAAACCTCATTCTTCTTTGGATATATGGCTTGCATCTGCTACGGTTTCTTTCTTATGCTTGGAGCAGTTGGTTTCCGTGCAGCTTTGTTCTTCGTCCGTCATATCTATAGGTCTATAAAGTGCGAGTAAAGGGTTAACAATCAATGAATGTCTTACTTTGCCATCCAATTTGACCTGCAAAAAGTTCTTTTCTAGTGCAGATTGAGATTGGGATTTCATCCTGGTTTATTTTTTCCGAGATCTAGTTTTGTTCAATCTTTTTGTTCAGGTTTCTGGGAACTTTTTCATATCTATGCAAGAAATTTTGATAGAACATAGATATTTATGATGCGGGTTATTGTCACTGCTGGAGAACTCCATTATACAATTTAGTAGCATTTGAAGTCAGTTTTCATTCATATGGACTTGGAACTCATTTTAACTCAAGATACTGGCCATTTACATTCTCTGTTCGAGTAATCTGATGTTGTAATTAGATCTGGCAAACTAAACAACACGGGAAATTTTCGAATTTTGTAATTCGAAATAGGATTAGAGCCGATTCAGATAGGATTGGAATTGGGATGTTCTGTTTTCGTGATGCTCCCTGTTCTTGAAGAAAGAACATTAGGAACGGTCTTCAAGGAAGTCTTCATTATAAAGTTTTAGACCTCATGAGGCCCCATAATGGAGGTCATAGTCACACCTTTCCGTTGTGGAAGCTGACTGATTTTCTGCAACTCTTCTTAAGAGAGGGAAACATCAAAGATCTGAAGGTTTTCTCTTATTCTCTCCTTGTTGTAGCTCTTTGTTACCAAAACTTACCCCTTGTTCGTAAACCTGCAATTCATTGGATCAACCCTTATCAGGTGTTCCACTAATTCTCAATCATCATATTCCATGATTTGAGATAAGAAAATGCAAAACTTCATTCTCAACTATGGCCCGGTAATATGTTGCATTCGATTTGGAGCGAAGGGACTTTCAAACCTGAGCAGTAGTTTTTCCTCTGACCTTGGCAATTTCTGTTAGCTCATCGGACTCCAAAACCCTATTGTCTCCCCATTTAGTGTTGTTTGCTYCCGATGGAGAGTAAGCAGTTATATGAATACCCTTAGCCTTGCAGAATTCCCTTAGTTGCTTTTGCTGCCACATGGCATTCAACTCCACCTTTGATGGAACAAAATATGGACCATCAAATCAAGACTTCCCGTAGATTATATCAAGTCTTAGACTTAGAATCAAGATTCATCAGTTTTCATTCTCGTAATTCAAGGGGAAAAACGGGAAAGTACAAACTTGAGTCACTGCTGGAGGACATGTAGCCATGGAGAGTACTCCCTGAAGCTTCTTGCAAGAAAAATTACTGACACAAATGCCTTTGGTAAGGCCAAGGTTTTTGCATTCTTCCATACCATCCCAGACACCCTTGACATCCAAAAGGATGCACAATTTCTCTCGCTACGGGCGTTTTCTTGATCATCTCCTCAACCTTAGAGGCTCATAAATCAAGTACATGTCGACATAGTCCAATTGAAGATTCCTGCACGAATCAAATAGGCCCAGTTACTAGAAATGGACTTTGTTTCCWGCAAGATCATGCCGAAAACATCTGGTACAACACACAGTGAAAGAGTATAGCAGGAGGCTCATTTCTTGAAAAAAAAAAAAAAAAAAAAACGTGGCCAGAAGAGAATTCTAGAATAAGGGAATTACTCACGGGAGGCTCATTTTACAAGCAGGGACGACTTGATCTCGTTCAGCAAAGCTGCACCATATTTTAGTAATGATAAAAAGTTCATCCTGGGACTTGATCAGACCAAGACGTAAAGCTTCAGCAATGGCTTCACCAAGGGCCTTCTCTGAGCCGTAGGCAAAGGCCGTACCATAGTGGCGGTAGCCGACTTTCATAGCTTCGTGCATAGCTGACTTCATCGTCTCCAGGTCAACCATCAGATATGCTGAAGCACCCATTCCGGTCACCGGTATGGGTTTCTCACAGTTGCTTGAAGAGGTTTTTGGAATTACTGCCATAGTCAATGTGAAAATGTGAAGATGATGTCTCTGCATTGATTTGGCTGTAAAATAGGCCTTTATACAATGAGGAAGAAGAAACCAGAATGACTGGAAAGAATCAACTACAGTTTTATTTTTACTTTTTATTTGGACACTTATTAAAGCAACATCTAATTATTAAATACAACCCAAAAATTTAAAAGATAGTTATAATATCTCTCTCATATCTTACCTGTACTCTCTTTAAAACACTGATCAAATTTGCTGAATTTTGACTCTATATTTATTAAATRTTACAATCATTGACAATTAGAGTTGAAAATTTAATTTCTGGAGTTAACAATTATTTTTGCTAAACTGTATAATATGTAATTTTTATATGCTATAAGGTTCTTGTAGTTATATAATTAAATTTGTTTATTCATTTTTTCTACATACAATTTCATTTATGTTTCTTCATACRAAATATGTAAAATTGTACACGTTAAAAGTTTCTTTCCATAAATTTTTTAATTTTTTATTCATTATTTATGTTGACTTCCTTTAATTGTATTTGAACTTTGTCCAATACAATATCTCAATATTTTATGCGCAATTTTCATTTCACCATTCACAGCGCAACAAGAATTCTAAACTCAAACTTGAAATTATTTTAGACGATATAAAGWTGTACCTTATTCGAAATTATTTATCATTTAGATTAATGGTGCAACGCTATATGACTTGTAGATTAGGAAAATAAAGTTTGATCCTTTCAAACTTCTATATAAATAATAGAGATTATTTTGGAATAGTTAAAGAATTTATATTTCAATGTAAATCAGCAAAATCATAAGTAAAAATATAAAATAAAAAATAATTCAAGGAAGAATCTCTTAATGTATACAGATTATATAYTTTGTGTGAAGAAACATAGATGAAATTATATGAAGAGAGAATGCATAAACAAATTTACTTATTAGCATATAAATTGAAAATTATATACTTTAGAAAAATAAATATTAATTTACACATAAAATTCTCATCTATAAAACATTACAAATAATAAGAAATTAGCGATAAATAATAACTTTTAAAATTGATAAAAAATTATTATAASTCTCCATACTATTTTCGATTTAGAATAAAATTTGCTGATTTTCTTTTTAAATTTGATTCTTGAAGTTCTTTTAGAGAAAAAAAAAAAAAGAATAATCCTAGTGAGGTTTGTTTGAATATGGCTGAGCCAATAGAGACATTGATGGGGATTTAATCATGCAATGACTGAGCCAATAGCGGTTWACGTATACTAAGAGAATTTTGGTTGTAGACTTGGACCATCTAGAAGTAGAAAGGAAAAGAAGGTTGACTTTTAACATTTTGCAAATACTACTTGAATCAGTGGCATTAGTTAGAATATCTCAATTTGGATTATACTCAAGACTGATTAGTTCTACTTCCCACCTAGGAAAGAACAGCATATCTATGGGGGAGGAAGTAACATTTTAGTCAGACATTTTGAGTATAGTARTCATAGTAAGGGAGTGTCTTTTTATRTAAATAATTTAATGATGAAGTAGTTAATTCATAATTTAACAGATTATCGATTGAACATTAAAATTATTTTTTCTTCAAGAATTTTGCTCGGAAAAATAAAGGAGGGAAATAGCTAAAGAAAATTGTAATATAAAATAAGGGAAGAGGTTTTTCTTACACTTTTGTGAGAAAATGAGGAAAAAAAAGGGAAAGGGAAACGAAGTTACAATTTGCCTAGAGGAGAAGAAGCATTTTCTTTTTAAAAAATAAAATTGATTCGTTCTCTTTTTTAATAGAAAACATATTATTATTCGATTTCCCCTATATATATATATATTCAACTTTATCAACTTTATTAATGTTTGAACTCATATGTATAAATAAAAAAGAGAAAACTATTCACACTTTTTCTTGAATAAACCTCATATATTTTCTCTAGTTTGTAAAATTTTTCACTTGATTTTTTWAAAAGTTATTTTAATTTAATTTTATTTAATACGAGGCTATTAATAATTATATGTTGGATTTAATTTCAAACTTTTCTTTTTATATCACTGTTATAAATTTTATATAAAAAATTTTAGATCTTTATATATATATTAAAACTAATTATTATCCATAATCCATAGTACACCATATGTCACTCGTTGGCAAGCGTATCATTCTAGACAACCAACAAATAAAAATGAAAGGCATTAAAATATCATGTTTGCGACGCACAAGTTTGCAAATAGTCCCTAATCCTTCGTAAATAATATTTGCATCATTACTCACTTATCAAAATAGGCGTGCAACCAGTTGGAAAAGTGCTAATGACCTTTCTATGAAAAAAAAAGCTTTTTATTATAGATTTAGCCACAATTTTTAGAACCGTTTCATCAAATCATGGAATGTTGCTCACCTACTTGTGAAGTGGTTGGTTCCCACAATTTTGGAATCATGGGAAAAAGAAAATTTGTCCATCCTATTATTTATTCACCAGTAACCAAATTAAATTCACAAGAGGGAAAGAAAAAATATAGAATTGTGAGTAAGTGCTTTATTTGCGGTTGTAATGTGTTTATTGTATTGCTGCCATGCTTGGCTATACCCGTCCTGCAGACTCACATATTGCAAAATGAATAGATTAGTGATCTTGATATTCAAAAGTCTATTGACTATACGTATCTATCATGAAATTTTTTGCATATGTGCTCAATGTGCTTTATCTTAATATGCAATTATAAAAACCTCAAAACATTTAAAGATTATAGAACCGAGAGCCTCACTCTTTTGTTGCTTGAGGTTTGGGCAGCTTTATTAGGAAATATTCAAAAATATAGAGGATACCCCTGTCAATTTCTTCAAAATCTCATATGTGTTAATTGCTCTAAGGCTGCATTCTATTTGTTTCATTTGAATTTTAATTTTTAAAACATTTTGCAGTTAATGTGATGGCTATTTCGAAGTTTGCAAAAATTTCGTCGATTTGTCCATTCTCAAAAAATTTTTGATAAATAAAAATTAAAAAACACATGGGTTACAATTTGACGAGAAAAATATTTTGACTATGTTAAT
>MEJB01000031.1:2380145-2400129 GCA_001752375.1 Rhazya stricta
ATGCATTTTAAATGTTTGAAAATTTGAAAACAGAAACAACCTGAAAACAGCAAAGAGAATGAGGCCTAAGTGTTTCTTATCCTATACTTTAAACCATGCTATAGATCTTTATRCTTATTGATTTCATTATTGATTGACCTATATATTATTGAGGGGGAGTCTTGATATAAATTCTTTATTTATACCTCTCAATGATTTTGTTCCTATATCATATCACAATCTACAATGTCTTTATACATTTGTCATTATCAAAAAAAGGGAGATTGTAAGCATCATATAGTTCACTACTAGAAAAATGACCTTTTAGGGCACTTATTTTGGGACACTTTTTCAGTAAGTTTCATATTATAGTTTTATTGGGACACATAGACCAAGTGTCTCAATAACTAATAACAAAACGGCGTAGTTTTGCAACAATATTTGAAAGAGTTTATGAGAGAACTAAAATGACGTAGTTTAGTTGAGAAAAAAACATAAAACGACGTAGTGGTTGTGCTTCTGATAGGTCATTCTTCCCCTTAGATATAAACATTCACGCTCTTCAACTAAGAGAGAAATTATTGCACCAGAGTGCACATCATAGAGATTGTCCAGGTAGGTCTCTTTTCCCCTTAGATATAAACATTCACTCTCTTCAACTAAGACAKAAATTATTGCACCAAAATGCACATCATAGAGATTCTCTAGGTGGGTCTCTCTTCCCTCCTTTTCCACCGCAACTTTCTTTACCATTTTCAACCTATCCCCTTCCCCTCTCCCTCTCGCTTTCCCTCTCTATCTCTTGATAATGAGAGCAATTTTGTACTTTTGGGTTAGTTTAGGGGTTACCTATTTGGCTATTTGAATACTTCAGATGGTATATTACTCATAAGTCAATCGTACTTCTATAATTTTTTCTTTATTTGATTCSATATTAATATAGAGGTTATCTTCTGACGCATCATACAAGTAAACACAGGTAACATGATTTTGTTTATGTGGTATGAAAGTCTAGTTTACACTTCATTTTATATAATATTTTCRTGGTATTATGAACATGTTATTGATTCATTAAGATTCCCTATTAAGATGTTTGGTGATGAAAATAGATGCTTGAGGAATAGATGGTGAAATTATGTGTATTTCAAATGTTCTTAAACTTTTAATCCTCGAAATTTTGCTAATTCAAGTTGGTAGTACTTTTGAAATCCCTTATCTATTAAGGTAAAATTTTTTATCACTTAATTTAAATCAATTGTTCTTTCGTTTCTCACCACGAGTCTATTTAATGATTGGATGAGGTTTATGAGTTTATCTATTTAATGATTGGATGAGGTTTATGAGTTTATCTTCACAATGGGTTAGGTTGTTTTGAATGACCTAATGTGCAATTAGTCTACTAATTTAGTGAAACTTATTGTGCCCCTAAAATTTGCATTAAGAAGAGATTCTTTCTCCCTATTATTTTAGTTTGAGTTATACTTACATGAAGTCACTAATTACTTGACATGGATTCTGCTCATTGAATAAGACCTTAAAATACTCTTCATTGGAACTTATTTTAAAAACCAAGGGCTGATTGTAATCTATTCAAATGATCTAATGATGTTCAGGCTTTATAAGTTGCTGTCTTCTTCTTGAAGATGGGAAAAATGTTCCAACTGTATGCAGGACCAGCCTTGAGAATTTGGGACCTTAAGCRAAATTTTATTTGAAAACCCTTGATCTGCGATCTTCTAATATAATAATTAAAATATTACTGAAAAATATTTATGAAAAATAATCATAACAAAATTTTCTATTAAGTAAAAACTTTCAAAGTAATAATAAAATATAAAAGGTTATGTTCATACCATATTTAGTCTTCTAGCATTTTGATTTGAAAAATCTACAATTAAGCTATTACAGTTGATATGTTCTAACATACAATTTTCAATAGATGACATTGCCAACTCATTTAACCTATCCTGAGAGGTCAATAGTATCCTATAAGCAATCCACACATTTGGAAAACAAAAAAAAATCCATCTTCTTTATATAATCTAACAATTCAAATGTATTTGTAATTTTAATTTGAAAATATCTCACAACTTTGAGATMTGCAAATAGATCTTGTCCATCAATATAAAAAATCATGTCATGCTTCAACAATTGTTCAATGGACACGAATTCTTCAAACAATCATCATCTACAAATTATAAATTTTATAAATCAAATAAAAATYCAAAAATATCTTCATATTTTTCTAATTGTTCAAATCGACATTTAAGTGAAGAAAGAGCTTGATCAATTTCATATATAAAAAATAATCAACTCTAAATGATTCTTCAACAGAATGTGTTAATCTCATCACTCACATTTTCAGCAAATTATTTTTTTCTATGAATAATTCATTTTTCATGAAATGTTGGTTCAATCTCTATCTAAATAGCAATCCTTTWGCAACAATCATGTTAATTTGAAATCTAACCTCTATAGTTTTCAATGAAAGATACGAGAGCATTCAAATGACTAATTGCAGTACTAATAACCATATCTTCATTCTACAAYAGTTTACTTACTCGATTAATAGCAGACAATATATTGTAACAAATAACCATGCCAAACAAAAATTCGAAATCCATCAAGTCAGATTAGAAACCCTTAGCATCTCTAAATGTCATAGGGTCATGACACGTTTCCATCAAGTTAGATAATGCGTACTTTATTTGTGGAGCTTATAATCTTATTGTTTTAATACCATCCATTTGACTTTCCTAATGTGTTTGTGATAGTGGTTTAAGTGTTAGGCCTTTTACATTATCGTGTAAAATTTTCCATCACTTATGTACAAGATGAAAATAATAAATATAAGCATTGTACAACTACAAAAAATAATCTACCCTTTATACAAGAATTTGTYGTATCACATAAAATAAGGTTTAAACTATGACTACTACATGGAGTATAAAAAGCTCTCGAATTTATTTCAAGTACTCTTTTTTGTACTTATTTATATTTTCCTTTCATATGAGAACTATTATCATAACCTTGACCCCTTAAGTCTCCTACATCAAGCTTAAGTGTTTATAGAGCATTTATTAGCATCATTCCCCTGATGTTATCCTTTACTTTAAGAAGTCCTAAAAAGAACTCTTCAACTTCTATTGGATTCACTAAAACATCTGCACATCTTACTATAAGTGACATTTGTTCTTCATGACTTATATCAGGGTACAATTAAGTATAATAGAAAAGTGTTTGGCTTCTCTTATTTTCTTAATGACTACATTTTTTATCTCACATGCCAACATGAGTATGAATTCATATTGAATTTCATGATTAAGATAATGATAGTGGATCCTCCTCCTTAATCCGACGAACATGCTCTTTCATTATTGGATCAAACTCAGCAACCATTTCAATTAATCCTAAAAAATTACTTTTACCAACAAAGCAAATAATAGAAAATATCCTCACAAAAACTCGTCAACAATGTTTCTTTTCCTTGTTGATTTGATTTTGAATATCCTTATCAATCGTTAGATTGTTATATTTTGAATATCCTTATCAATTTTTAGATTGTTAGATTTAATTTTTTAATCTTTAGGAAAATTAGTCATATTCACTCAGGAGTAAATCCTTTTTCACTAATGARTCTATAAACTTTAGTTCAATAATTTTTTGATTGGCTRGATCACTATTGTCCAAACTCACATCAAAATAATATGTATTAGTATATTCTTCTTGCTGATTTTTATTTTCATCATCTCCAAATATTTCTTGACCATCTCATTCAAAGTTTTTTGGTGAACTAAATCTTCATGTTCTTCATCCATAATATTTTCATTTTGAATGTTCTTATTTTTAAATTCTTTATTGACTAAATYAGTAACTGTCGCGTTACTAATATTGCGAGCAAGAAATTTTTCCATTGCCACCGTTTGAGATTTGATAAGCTCTTCACTTTTTTCTATGTTTTCCTTTTTTCACAACCAAATAAATATATTTTAGTAGATAYAATAATTGAATTAGATTATACACGYACAAAACTAGACTTTAAAATAAAAATTATTGGTCTAAGGAAGAACAATAGAACTAGGTATAATGACTYTCAATTTCTTCACTTTTTGCATCTACGYCATCAAAATTTTTATCAATTTCTTCACCTGACAATAAAAAATAAAGAAAGCATGAACAATCCTTACTTTCATATCAATTTTCTCAACTCCATTAGTTTTTCGCCTCTATGCCGTTAGCCYATTACTTGGAAAAAAGAAGAAAAAAACAAGGTTCCATATTAATGCAGCATTTCTTTCTCAATTTTGGCTATTATTTTCTTATGTCTGAGACTCTGAGAACAAATATACAATTTCTTACAAGAATGAAAATCATCAGTTCATCATTGAAATCTGAATATTTTGAATATGGTGGGAAAAAGAATATTACGAAGACTTAGTTTCCTAAAACTAACTAAAGAAACCCTTTTACCAAACACCAAATATAAATATGAAAGATTAAGGAATACTAATATAYGAAGATAAAAATCATATCTTGAGAGCAATAAAGAAATTGTCGAYAAATATTACCAAAAATAAGAAAAATTAGTCGTACATGTATTGCAATGGGGTCTAGAGAACACACCTCACGAGTGTTCTTCTAAACAAAGGTCAAAAGATCATATTTTTTTCTTTGAAATTTGATAGAATAGAAATAAAGGTAGTCTTATTTTGGATATGTAGGAACATTGAGAGTCACTGGAGTGGCATAGTAAGGAGATGTTAAACATGCTTGTAGTTTATTAAATTGAAAAATATATAATATTATGTTGCTAAAAAAATTAAACTTTGCTTTTTTGGGTTTATCACATCTAGGACTAATTAATCTTATATTGGATTGTCAAATTAATATATTAGGCTGTAAAAATTCAACATATAAAGCATATAAATAAAATTTAGAATTGCTAAATTCGTTCATTTTTTGGGAGCCTTAGGCAGTCACCTATGTTGCCATACCTTAGGGCCGCCCCTAACCATATGAATGTAGGATATGTCATCTTGCTCTATTAGGTATGCTCAAGGTCAAGAAGGCTCACTAGTTAAAGTTAAAAGTTATAATAGAGAATTTCTAAATGCTTCTCCTACTTTGAAAAAGTAGTTTATGAATTTGCAGCAAACATAYGGTCTGTGAGAAGTTTCTYATTTGTACAGTGGCTATGAAGCTTCTTGCTTGTGGTTTTGAACATGGTTGCTGAAATAGAAAATTAGTTTTCCTGTTTTTGCCTTGGCCATTTTTTTTTTTTTTCTTTTGCTGGGAGATTGTTCTGCATATCGTGTGCTTTCACCTTTATTTGTGTATATATTAGGTCTTGAAGGAGGAGGTTGTTGATGGCATTTGAAACTTGAAAACCAATATATATATATAGATGCTTTGGATGATTTGATCTAGGTAAGTTTTCTTAAACATGCTAATTTTAATGCTTTGGACGGGGTCCTTAGTTATCATTTTTAGGCATGTATATCTCAATTTTAGGCTAATTTTGATGCTCGCGACAAGACTTGATGCAAGAATTTTGTGTGAAACCAGTGGAATGAATTCTATAGTCTTACATTTTATTCTTGCTTTGCTTTGAACCATTCATAAGATAAAGTGCTTTGTAATACCTAGTTAGAAAGACAAAAGCTTTAGTCAATGGCATTCTATATATCTGGATTCAAATTACTGGGAGACCAATTCAATTTTAAAACTTAAATAATGTTTTGAGTGAAAATAACTCTAGAAGAAATGAACGCAATAGAGAAAAGYACCGACAAAATAAAYAAGGTATGTATGTCATTTGAGTTCAGATTATGAAAAAATGAATATTCTGATAATTTACACAAGSTCTGAACTTATAAAAACGTTTTCATGAGTGGTACCAAATGATRTTAAAAGAYMGATTTTCTACCATTAATGAATCTGTGAAGTATGCATTAAATTTATCTTAGAAGTCAAAAGTCAATGGATTTTGGAGCACGTACTAAGAGCTATTTGTTAAGTCTGAAAGATTAAGTTACATTATGTAGAATGATTGACCAGGTTGAGAACATTAGAGTATGTAGGTTATCTATTTTTGAACAATATATTCCTGCTTCTTTGTGTAATTTTCAATAAATTTCTGTCCTAAATGTCTTCCTATAGCTTAGAGAGCTATATATGTATGTATTTGCTGTACTTCGTTCTCTTTTCTTCTCCAGTGCTAAAGGGTCTTCCTACAGAATGCACAAAATTCAGGATTAGTTCTGTTTGACAGTTGGCTTTGTTAACAAGCATAAAGACGATGGCTTTACTGGTTGAGAAGCAATAGGAGATAATTGATAAATATGTAGCAGTAGCAGTATGTAATACCCAAAATTTACTTTTCCACTTTTACGAATTTAATATAATTTTATGAATTTTATTCTAAAACATCAATGGATTATTACCATGATTGTTAATGTTTTTGTTATTTTGTAACGAAAGGACCTGGAGGCCATAGTATTTGATATGTCAATTAGAATGAAATAATTTATTTRTCTGACTTACTAATTATTTATGTGTTATTATGTAAGTATATTTATTTAAATATGAAATTCTAATTCAATTAGAGGGTTTAGTTAATTGATTTATGTTTGACCATTAGAACCCTTTTATTTCTTATTCAGAGTCTAAAGTTGATTTAATATTTGGTYTCAATCTAAAGAAAAAACTAATAAATTTTAATTTAGTTCAAATTAGTTGATAAGGGAATAAAATGTCCCAAAACAGTTTTTAATTAGGGCTAAGTCTAGTTTTATTAAAAATAGATAAATAAATAATAAATAAATAATTTTTTCAGATATGAGATCTGGACACTGTTCATCGTCCCCATCAGATAACACACTGCCGCTGCACCGCCCTCCCCGGTTCTCGATACCGTTACCTCCTCCTCCATTTTTCACGGCCACCACTCCACCACCTACCTTCTCTTTCTCCTGTATCCTCTGTCTACGCTGTTKTTGTCGTCGCACGAGAAGCCGCTTAGTTGGACATGCCTCTGCTTGCCATCCCTGCTACTCGCCGCAAGTCGATTGCTCACCATCTGCTCGCTGATCGCCGCTGCTCTTCCAGATCCACCGGTTAGCTCCGTGTCGGTTGTTCGTTGAGGTTTGCATTCGCCTCGCAACGAGATCACTTCGGGCTCGAGATTGCCAATTGCACCAGCCCGTTGTTGGCACAGATCTATACGTCGGTGGTTGCTGTCCGCCATCTCCTCCATGATTCGGACATCATCTGTTGCTCGCGGTTCGATGCTCGTTCACAACAGACCATTGTTCGCCTGCTACCGAGACTTGACCAGAGTTGCTGGAGTTGTCTTCTCTGCTCGTCGATCAGCTGGGTGGCTGATTTCCTTAGTATGCTGTTCACCGGGCTAACCCCCACGGTTCGCTGGCTTGACCAGAACAAAGGGTGTCCTGACCATCACCATTCGCATGACCGAATCTCACCATTGTCGCTTCTGCTAAYCATACCGTCTAGAATTCCGACCAGGCCAGTCGCCGGAATAGTTTGCCCAAACCTCGCCAGGTGACCAGGCGCTATGCCTTACCAGTTGCGTGTGCGCCGCCCGTTTGTGGCCAACCTATTGTGCGCTGTCCGGAGCACACCCGAGCACACATTTTCCCGAATGTGTTTGACAACMTTGCSCCATAGTCTACATCAGAAATTTACTAGATTCAAGGTGGAACATTTATTTCTTTTATTATCGRTCGGTTTATATATGTGTCATGTATTGATAATTCRAAAAAGAAASATAGAATATGTCTATATATGGTAAAATGTGAAATTTAATTAGTATGAGGAATATATTTTTAAAAATAAATTGTGATTGTGTTTATTATTATTATTTTTAAAGAAGGTTGAGAGTCATGGAAATTAATTTATACCTTTTGGTGATTTTATTGTGCACGCGAAAGTTGAAGTCTGAAGTCCGAAGTTAAAATGAATGAATAACACTCGTATRATAAATGATGATGTATTAACAGTGAACAGTTATATTAAAATTTGATTAAACAAATTTAAAATATATATTTTTTTGCAATAAAAATTAGGATATTTTTTGGCACATTAACATTGTGAGCTGCTAAGGCATTCCGCTAGCGATTAAAAGAAAAATTAAATTTTATTAAGGACTTCAGAAAAGAAAAATTAAATTTCATTAAGGACTTCAGGTAAGTAAATTCTCACATTCTCTTTAATTRTATTATATATGTATTGTGGTTATAACTGAATTGCTTTTATGTGAATATGATTTATGATTTTATTTCAAGTATGTGAATTTTTATTACTTGATGACATGTTGACATGTTTATGTTCAGAGTTCATGTGGTCCATGATTATGAGCATGTAGTTGCAGCAATTTGTACAATTCACTGGCATGGCCATATTCATGCATCTAAGAAAGTAAATGTTTAAAGAATTTTGGAAAAGCAAATGYTTGAAGAATGAAGTTTGAAAAAAATGTGATTTTTATGTTGAATGATTTTCAAACGTTAAAGATTTGAAAAAAGGTGTAAAGCCTAGATCATGAAAGATACGAGTAGGAATGGGGTGTGAGGGACTGGCGCACTCGACCTAACCCTCTTGTAGGGTGGGAATTCATGTATTATTCACCTCTTATGATATGATGTTCAGGAAAATATTAAGTTATGTTAACCGCTTTGCRRTTCTACCGGTAGAATGCGACCGATTTYCAAATAAAAATGCCCACTGTARAGCTTAATGGCTAGGCGATACAYCAAGTGAGCTCAYGATTTGAAATGAAAGTTTTTGGGAAAGTTTTGATGAAATGAAAATATATGGAAAGTTTTATCAAGGAAGTGATATTTTAAAAATTCATGACATATAATGCATGATACATGCATTCATGCATGGGATTAACTTACTRAGCTTTACAGCTCATCCCATTTTGGTCATTTTACATTTCAKGTAGTGATTAGCCAAATAGTACGTGGAGATCGTTTGCATRTAGGCTTGATACCCRAGTGTTTTGATTTGAATAATGAAAATGGTTGAATRGAGCACTTTTATGTATTTGTTTATTTATTGACTTATTTATTCTTTCATTTATTCTTTTAAGGTTTACAATAAATTTCAAATATATTAGTATTTATTTGGTAAATGACGTTTTGGGATGGAAGTTATTTCAATATGAGTATTTGTTGGTAAATAATATTGTTAGGATTTGAAGTTATTMTATGTGGAGTATTAAAAATGTTTGTTGTGGAATTTTCTAATTCTATACATAGGAAAAATATTGATATTTAACTCTGTCAAAATTTATATGAAAACCTTTGTATTACAATATCCAAAATTTTTATTTTTCCAATTTCTGAAATCTTGGTAAGGATAAAATTGGTAATATTCTTGGGTTAGGACACTTTCTAATATAGAAATGTTCTGGTTATTGTAAACTTTGGCAACGTTTTGACAATTTGATAGCTAATCAGATTATTTTACTCACTGTTTATTTAATTATCTTCTCTTTAACCATGAACATCAGAACCATTTAATGCATGCAATTGCAGCAGAGCATCAATGCTTGTATTTTCTCTTTTTACTTAGAACTAAATGTCTATCCTATACCATTAGGAGGATAAGTCAATAATTGGTTTTATCCCGATTGTGGAATATTATAATTGCCATACTATTATGTAAAGTAGCTTTTAATGTGGCACCACTACCGTGAGAAAGTGCTTATAATTGTCAAAGTATTTTGTGTTATTTTAACACATTATTGATGTGATTATTGTGATTAAGCAGACACTATATATATATATATATATATATAATATAATATATATGAATATTATGTTGTATTAAATTAAATTGAAAATAAAAAAAGTAATTAAATAGGGAACAAAAAATAACGGCCCTCAAAATAAAAAATAAATAATACAACTTGAAAGTTCCTTAATAGATCTTGTAATAAGTGTCTCAAAAATACATAATGTGGCACTTGTTAGTATTCTTTTAATCATTAAATGAGTACCCTTTACCCTCTATATTTCTCTCGTAAGTGCCCTATTTGATCTAAGTTTATTAGGGCATTTGCATGTGCCTCATTACCCTATCCCAATCAAGGAATCGAGGGCATTTTACATGTGCTCCAATAGTGGGATGTGCCCCATTACACCCCCTATTAGGGCATTTTTAAGTGCCCAGAAACCATTTTTTCTAGTAGTGGTTATATTGTGGTTTTGATAATGACTTATACTTATATTGTGTATGAACRTTTGTAGGAACACAAACTCAAGCCTTATGGACTTCAAGATCTCAAATGGACTATGGTGAAGTTATTCAACTTATATTTATGGAGATCTGGTTGGTTGTGGGGTTTACCTAAGTACATGGGTTTATTCTTCTTATCTGGAATTTTAGTTAGACTTATATTTGATTTCCTTGCTAAAACTTTTTGAATCCTTGCATAAAATGATTTCCAAATGCTTTTGAATGTGTTACACTTTTGGGAAAATATAGGTGTTAAGCTTATAATAGTACTTAGGACTTTAGAAGTTTCTTTAAAGATGAATCCACAAGTGTGCATACATTTCGGACCCAAGAACTAGTCACTTTTGGATCTCCCAAGTACATAAATTGTAAGCTAGAAGTCCTTTGATGAAGATTTGGACGAAACATGACTTTTGTTTGGACGTCCGAAGATGTCAAGCACAACGTCAACTTGTACCCGACTTGGACATCCAAAGTTGATGTATATTAATTTCAAGTACCTTCCAATGAGGCTATAGATAATGTATATGCGATATTGGATGTTTGAATGCCTCCTGTTGCAACGTCCGAAGTGTGACGATCCACCCTCCCCTAGGTTTTATTAGGAAGAAGCAAGCACCACCTGTCTCTTGACAGTCGAACAGTTCAATAATCAAAGCATCCAAAATCCATATTATGAATTACGTAACTTGAAACTTCAAAGTAAAACAAATGACAATATTGAATAATTTATAGTCCAAAATATTGAAAGTACTTCTTCAAAATCAAATATGCATATACACTCGAACTATTTTAGTATCTCAAGCTTCACAAAATATATTCCTGCGATACGCTTTTGAGCTCAGAACTTCCCGCTAGGTCTAGCAATTTGTACCTATCACTAAAACATGAGAAAAACAGTGAGCTAGGCTCAACAAGTCCCAGGGTGTTGCCATGTGTAAGTTACAAAATTTTCAAGTGTGSATAATTTATTTGAAAGGAAAACGAATGATGAAAATGTGAAAAACTCATTAAAGTGCATTAAAATAGTTATTGCTCAAAGAAGATTAGAAATCAAAGTAAGAGAATCATCTAAGTTACGTGGAAGCTTGAAAAGTTCCAAGAATATAACAAAGGGTTTCTCGTTAGTAAAAACAAACATTGCTTAAAGTTAGGTAACATTCAAGGTAGAATGTTACCCAATATCACCTGTCTAATTTGGTGGGGTCAATTCCAGCCCTATACCCTCTGATTGCATATGCAACTTTCATATTATCGCTCCAACACATCGGTCGGGGACCACATCTCCTGGCAGTAGGTACGAGTTTTCGACAAAAAACACACAGGGCGCCCGTGATGCAACYGTCTACCCCATGCATTCTCGGTCTGCCACTGGGGTAACCACCAACTAGGCCTTATGTCTATCTCGAGGACTAACTCTCTTGATTCAAGAGGTCCTCATACTGGTGACTAGCCAAGCACTGCAATTTGYTCGTTTGGCTAGCCTCTTGGGACAACTGACATAGTGCTCGTCTTTCACAATCGAATCCACAATAACGAGTTTTCAATCATGAGTTCTYAGTCACGAGTTTCACAAGTACAATGTCAAAACAAATCCATAGCATTTTCAAAATTTAGAAGGACTTGGCTAATCGATGCTTTAATTCAAAGAATGCACACTTGTTTCGAAAACATAAAAAACCATTTATTGAAAAGCATAAAAAAAATCCGTACAAAGCCTTTTACAAGTGTTTGGCAAAAGTTCAATAGTTTGGAGATACTTAGAACATTTCAATTGAGTAATAGAATTTCAAGAATTTTGAGCTTCAGCCCAAAACAGAGAGATTCACATTCAAGCATGTGCGACTTTATTGCAAACATATTTAGAGTACGCTTGGCTAAAAATATGCATTTTTGAGAAGTTTAAAAGATAGARGACTCACAAAAATAACTGAGCAAATTTGGAAATGTATAACTAGAATATCAAAATTGCACGCAGTTGAGAGTTTTAAAGAAAATGGAGGGACTCACCTGAGCTTGCGAAACTAATCTGCTAAAACTCCGGATTAAGATATCCTAAAACATGTAGGATACTGTTGAGTTATTAATTCAGCTAAGTTATCACACCAAAATCATACACATAAGGTCGTTTACAAGGCTGTTTGTCCAGCACGTGTAGTGTTCGGTAAAACAGTCATAAATCGAGTCCTGATTTTAGTTTCCTTACAAGTCTTATATGGAACTAAACCTCAGAAAGGCTAATTATACACACTAAGTATGCCTAATTCCGAGCAACGGATAGATTGCATTTTGGTTATGAAAATAGGGCGTGGTGTTTTACCGACTAAAATTGTCCAGCTTAGATGTTTTATGAATAACTAGAGTTTCACTAAGGAATATTTGATGAAAAAAAGTCTCGTTATATTTCTATGACATTAAGGAACATATCAACATAAAATGAACATCTAAGAGTGTGTACTTAATTCCTATAATTCACCCAAATAGAAGAGTGTAACATGGAAAGTCTAAACTGATAGGGTAGGAGTGTGTTAGTCRTATCTCCAGTTCTGCTAATAAAATTATGCAAAACCAGTCCAAAATTGTTCTAAGATTCATGTCTATCCAAGCTACCTCATATGAAAAATTTCAATCAGTAATCAATTCAAAATGCACTAAAAAAATAGGGTGTTCTATCAGCCAGCCAAGCTAGTAGTGGACAATGTGAAGGTCTTAATATTTTTATCATATCTCAGGTTCTACTAACYTAATTTAGGTGAAATTTATCTTAAATTTCTCTCAAGAAAGTAAGCTATAATTATCCCAATATATGGTGAAAAACTAATCCGTGTACATTGTCCAATATTTTTGAAAAATCCATAACTCATGAATTACTAATGCTATGACCTTGTATTTTTTGTTTGTTTTAAACCTAAGAGGGAGTACTATAACATAGTATGATCAATCCCAAGATTCCATGGGTCATTTTAAGGTAAAAAAGARAAAAAGTAGAACATACCAAACTGTTATCAAAATTCCAACAGTAAGATAGTTGTCAACACTTTCGCATCTTATGCTAACCACCATCATGCTATTCAAATCAATATAAGGTCTTGCAAAATTTAAAACCAGTAGACATGCTTAAACACCATAAAAATCCAACTTAAATGTCATGTTAAACTACTCAAGAACTTAGTAATTTAAAATCATTATCAAACATTCAAACAACTAGTATATAGTTCTCATACCAACATGGTTGTAAACTTAATCTAACTATCCTAAGTAAGGCTGTAAAATTCCTACACATGCTTTACTAATCAAGAAATGAAAGTACTGACCTTGTAAATGAAGAAGAAGTTTTTTGGATGAAGTTTTGAAGGACTCTATACAAGATGTCCAAGAACTGAACAAAATGGAAAAGAGAGAAAGAAGTATTGGTCATGGCAGCAAGAGTAGAGATGGAAGGTGGACCAACARAAATAGCACACTTCTTGCCTTGTTTTTGAAACTCATAGGCTGCTGGTCGTGGTGATGGTGCAAGGGCAGTGCACAGTGGTGCAAAGAAGTGAGGCTGGCTGATAGAAAGGTAAGGGAATTGGAGAGCTTTTGAGAGAGTTTTATGAGCTCTTGCAAGAGGAAAGGGAGAGAAGAGAAATCCGGCTAAGGGGGGTTATTTATAGAGCTTTCTTAAAGTTAAGTTGGCTTTAAGAAAAAGAAATGGAAGAAGCTTCTTAAATAAGCTTAAAATAAAGGGTGACAATTTTATTTTTGTTAGGCTTCTTAAAGAAATGGAAGAGCATTTATTGAACTTACTAAGTGTTTAATATTTTGTCAAAAAGGGTGACAATTTTATTTTTGTTAAGAAAAAATTTTTAAAACCCAATTCACCCCCACATGGGTACATTTAAAATGAACGTCAAGACAACATTCTTGAACGAAGATCTTAATGATGCAACTAGATGTTTTTATCCAAAATAGCCAAGAGTGTAAGCTATGCAAGCWAAATAGGTCCAATGTCTTGGAATATAAAGTAGGGTAAAGCATATACTCAAGTGCCTTCATAAAATATGAGGCYATATATTGGTCTACTCAACTCTAGAGTTGTTATCTACATTGCAAGAATAATCTATTTCTCCTTTGGAACTTTTCTCGAAAAAATACTAACAGATTTATGACAAATTTGGGACAGAATTGGCCAAGATTGTTAAAAATAAATAATTCGTTGAAAATTACCAACGGATTTTCGACAGAATTTTWAAAACATTTACGAAAATAAAAAATAAAATAAAATAATTATAAAAAGATTCCGTTAAAAATCTTACAAATGGACCAATCCTATGCCTTTGGCAGGAACCAAACCCTCGCCTTACAATTGCTAGCAAGGCTATCACCACAACACTTTTGGCCTTTGCACCATTAGTCTATGCCTGGGACAAAGCATCCATATTCTTCATATTCAGTATATATTAAACTAGGCAGAAGGATTAAGATCTTTAGTTAATCTTTTATTTAGAAGGTTAGTTTTTCAGTGGTATTCTGCATGTGACCTTAGTATACTTTGCTACTTAGGCTCTATTTGGATTAGGCCTTATTGAAGAGAAGTTCATTGCCATGCTTGAGTAATTCTWTCACTATTGGAACTAACTAATCAAAAGCTCAATTAACATTTCTATGATGATGGTTTCTGGATACCCTCAGGATATTGGAGTGGCCTCTTTGGAGTTTGGTTATTTTGTATATTTTGATTATAGTTCTTGAGAAGGGACGGGGAGAAAACGTTATTGTGAGTTTTAGCAGCCAATACTCGTATATGATTTTGCTTTCGTCTTGCTATATAGTCTAMGATGATTTGTTTGGTTTGGTGCATGTATACTTCTGATGCAATGATTAAATAATTGTTTGGCTATGATAATGCAGATTACCTTGTCATTATATTCAAAGGAGGAGAAGTCTTTCCCCATAAAAGAGTTTCTCGTGAGAGGTTCAAGAACAGCAAAGGCAAACCACGTAGAGAACAATAATGTGGAATTTGTTTTTAAAATTTTAGAGATAGATATTATTGATAATTATGTATWGTTTGAAATAAATATTATTGAATTGATATATAAAATGAAAATTATGTATTTTTAACATTTTTTATTTTTTGTAGCACATTATAGGTAAGTCACCTATAAAATAATTATGTAATATTTAAAGTAAAAAATAAAATTAGCTTTGAATTATTTCAACTTTAAATATCTTTTAAAATTTTAATCAAAATCATTGGAAATTTTTGACAAATTTTCCAATTTAATTTTTAATTTTTTAAATTCTAATAAAAAACATCCTTCGCAAACCATCGACTGATTTAATCGATTTTAATTTTATTTTTTATTTTTATTATATATAATATCCGTAAAAAAAATCTATGGGATAATCTGTGGATAATTTTCCACGGATTTTCGACGAATATTTTGATGATGACTTATTTCTGACAGATTATTTTCCTTCGAAAATCTGGTGGAAAAATATTTTTTCTGACAATTTTTTCGGTTGGAAAAATAGCTTTTTCTTGTAGTGCTACAGGTTACACGATAGCGACTTTCAGAAGTCCACATCAGTGACTTTGTTGAAAATATGAGTACATTTGACATATCTCATTTACTCTAGGTCATGCGAGAGATTGTTGATTATACTATACTTGTCGAGTAAATTTTATGTACTTGTGACATTTTGACTAAAATTAAATAAAGTATTTTATTTACTAATTTTCTTTGATAAATTAATTATGAGTTTGAATTTGTCCATGAATTGATTGTATATTAAAAATCAAGTGTGTATTTGTTAGACGCAAAGCGATCTAATTTTATAATTTAATTCAAAATTAATAATCCACGATCTATAAATAAATATGAAAAATTTATTTTGATAAAATCATCTTAATTTTGTTAAAATATATCTTTGACTTTGGTAATAAAATTGATGATATATTGGTAATAAATTTTTATTAATATTGTGTTATAGAGCAAGTGTAGAAATGATAAATAAATTTAGGACTTAAAGTGCACTTGTTCTTAAATAAATGAATATCAGAAATGAATAGATTTAGGTGATAGGAACACCTTGTGTTGCATTTTTAATGCTTTTCATACCATATTTGGTTAGTTATTCTCTTAACTTTGTTCTTTTGAGCTTCGTTTCTATACTTAGGGTTTAGAGAGCTTGCAAAAGTGGCAATAGTAACAAATGGGGAAAACATGAGCTTTCTTAGGCACTATAAAATATATAAATAAATCAAGAGAATAATCATGTTATTTTAGGAAACTTTCCTTAGTTTTTATTTGCTAATTTCTTGTAGGGAATTCCCACCTTATAATTAATCGGAGGAGGTCTCAAGCAAGGAGAGGATACTACGAATCCTCTGTGGGCCACATGTGTAAGAAAGTCGTACCGGGTATATCTGAAATATATACAAGTTTAAGAGTCTTAGTTTGAATGGGAGTAGGAATCCTAGACGAAAAAGGATGAGAAGGTTTTAAAATTCATAAATAAGGTTGCTGGAATTTCGGGAGACAAAAGAGGAGATGAAAAACTAGCTTTTGGGAGGAGACATATAAGCTCTGAGATCTAGGAAAGGGGCAGTCGTTCCTCTTTTAAAAAAAAAAAAAGAAGAAAAGAAAAAAGAACGTGAGAAAGAAAAGAAGAAGATGAGAGAAAGGGAAGTGACACCACTTTTTGAGAAGCAAATAACAATGCCAAACAAGAACGAGCAATACAATTCTAGTGGATTCGATTTTAATTTGGATGCACACGAGGATTTCTCCAAGTTGTATCTTCTTCACCCATCACCATAGCCAAGAGSATCAAACTCTTACAACATCTCAAGCTTCCTTAGTTGTTAAAAGAGTGCAACACTTATGACTACTTTTGTAATTGTTCAAACTTTGGTGTTTTGTGGAATTAAGTTTATTATATCATATTATCCTCTTGGAAATTATTTTCTATGATTGGTTAATTTTCAGAGTTCTTGTTTGATGTTTCMGATTTCCCTTGATGAGTAGATAATCAAATTTCTAGCCTCCATCGCATACAATGAAATCCTAGTTTCGTTTCATTAAAAACTTTGAGAATGCAACTCATTGAAGCCATAATTACACATTTATCTATCAATTAATTGATTTTGAGTATAATTTAATTGGTAAAAGCTATGCACAATAGCCATGTTCCAAAAATTGCTTGTTCAAAGGAATGAGGAATGAGTTATTGAATCACGAGTCCTTTTAATCTTAATRATTTGTTTGAGTAGTTGTAAGGATGTGTTGAGTATTAATTTGAATGGTTAATCAAAGTAACTAGGTGAAAAACGTTTCCTAAATCTAGGGTTATCTAAGAAGGACTTTACTAAGTACATGATCTCTTTAGGCTTCCACTTAGATATAGTTCTAGTATGTGGGCATGAATTTGTTATCTATATTAAAACTGTTTGATTAGGCATTGGGTAAATTCAATTTCTGGATTTTGAGATGAACAATCATATGTGTAGATATGAAAATTTTATTAAATTAAATTTTCATAACTCATTTAAATAATTAAGAGTATATTTTAATGCTTCTGTTAAAATTGGAAAGTATTTAAATTTTAATGCTTCCATTRAAATTGGAAAGTATTTGACTTTTTGACCAATGAGATGTTGACACTTGTCAAGGATGACAAGGTTTGACCAATGAAAATCAAGAATGCGGCTCAACGAATCAAGTAATGTCACGTCGCTCCTAGACGTGACTTGGAACAATCAAATTAATTCAGTTTGTCTATAAATAGAGGCTAAAGCACAAGAGGAAGATGTCTAGAAATTCATATTGAGGTCCACCAATTGAGAGTAGCGCACCAAATTTCTTTCTAAATCCCGAGATCAAGCTACGAAGCCCTCTGGAAATTTCAAAAGGAAGAATCAACCGATTAAGTTTTTGCCACCAAAATATTTCAAAGATTACAACGTTTATCTTATCAAATTTATAAGATTAATAATTTATTACATATTTCTCTTATTTTCTTATTATATTTTGCAGACGATATATTCGTGTAAAGAAATTTTGGCACACCTACTGAGACAATCTCTACCATTCATCTCTTTTCTTCAGATCAAATTCATTAATGGGCCCCAAGAACAACATCTCAAAGGCTATTCCTTCCAGATCTGCAACAATTGGTGTCATTGCATGTGTAGGAGCTATGATGCGAAGTAGGGCGCCATCTGTTGTAGGAAAAGAAGTGGAGGAGTATTTCTCAAATAGTCAGATCTTCGGATACTCCAGCCAYATGTTCAAGGATGTTCCTCCTTGAGAAAATAAAAATGGGAGTCAGCTCTGCTATATGAACAATTATGTCTTTGTTGAATGCAGGAACTAAATCCCAAAAGTCTAAACATGCTGATGACGGATATACTTTAGATTCAGAACTAGCTACTCCTCAAGAGGATCCAGAGCTCGATGTGATGGCTCATGAAGATTCAACCACAAGTTCATCAGCTGTGCCTGTTAAGATGGTGGACATCTCAATTGTCAAGGAACAGATTTCAAATTTGACCAAATTGGCGGAAAGTCTTGCAAAGCATACTCAATAGCAAGATCTTACAATTGCTCAACTGCTAAATTGGCTTGACAAAGCTASAGAAACAAACCAATCTAGTCTAAAACATCTCGAGCCTTTAAATATGTCAAGATCTGCAAAATTTTTAAGGAAGCAGCCTCAAATCAAAGTTGAATATGATGACGTAAGAGAAGCATGACCCTTAAAAGAAACTGCAACAATTCATGTAACACCCCCAGATTAGGAACCTTATCCTAACCCGAGAATGTTACATCATTCYATTCGCAAATAATCAACTATCATTTAAAACTCGACATTTATTTAAAAATGAAGACAGCGGAAGCTTCAAGAATTTAAACCATTCAAAAATAATATATCTTATTACATAAATCGATTCGAAAATCAATTCTCGGGTATCATGGCTCACCCACAAGCGACCTCCTCGCCCCATCTAATAAGAAAAAGAAATGAGCTAAAAAGCCCAGTAAGTAACCTCATGCATGAATTCGTGAAATTTTAATGTTTCGCCCTTTAAATGAAAATGTACTTTCCAAACATTCCTTTTCAAAATCTCATTACAAAACATTTCCTTCAAATTTCACTTACAGTAAAACATTCTGTTTCTATTCATTCCTGAGCTCACTAGAGTGTAATGCCTAGCCATTAAGCTCTGCAGTGGGCCATAGTTATTTGGAACCCGATTCCATTCCTATCGGTAGAACCACAAAACGGTTAACCATTCAACAAAAAAAAAGGTTGTATTTGCATTCTCTCACCCTCCAAAGGAGGTGAACATCCCATTCTTACCTACCCTCCAAAAGGGGTAGGGTCGGGTGCGCCGGTCTCCTCGCCATGCCCCAGTTTCCTACTCACATCTTTTGTGGCTAGGTTTACACTCATCTTCCGAAAACTTTAATATGCTTTCAAAAACTTTAACCTTTTTCCTTAAACAATTCCATTTTCTAAAACCATTCACCTTCTAAGTGTGTGAATGGGGCTCATGCGCAAAATGTGATGTAGAATTCTATTTAGCATGGCCATGACATGAAATGCATACAACCTTCCTATAATCATGAATAATAAATACCATTTCAACAATTAGAACCAAGAATATGAAATATAATAGGCATATCAATTGACATAAAAGTGCCACAAGGAATATACACACAATTAACATTCCACATAAATCAATACA
>MEJB01000031.1:2415957-2429260 GCA_001752375.1 Rhazya stricta
AGTACTTTTGTGTTTCCGAGCTAAAGTTTTAGCACAAGAAAGTCGAAGTATATACTTTATTCAATAAAAACTCTTTTTTTTGGAGGATTCGCTATGATAATGAGAAAGGTTTCTACATATATGCCCAAATCTGTCCATAATATCAGAATTTGATAAATCAGCCCGAACCGGTTTACTAATGGGATGTCCTAATAAGTTACAAAATTTTGCTTTAGCCAATGATCCAATCAAAGGAATAATTGGAACAAGGGTATCAAATTTCTTACTAGCATTATTGGTTAGAAATGCATTTTCTAGCATTTGACTTCGTACCATTGAAGGGGTTAGTCGCACAATTGAAAGATAACCCATAAAGTCAAGGGAATGGTTGGACAATTGCTTTATAAAGACCTTTTCCGAGTGAAACCATMAGTCAAAATCACATTGCCAAAAATTGACAAGGTAAGATTTCCATTTATTCATCAAAAGAGCCGTCCCTTTTGACACCAAAATAGATTTTCCTTGATACCTAACATAATGCATGAAAGGATCTTTGAACAAKCATAAGTTGTCCTGAAAATCCTTAGCAAAGACTCCTACAAGATGTTCTATTTTTCCATAGAAATGGATTCATTCAAGAAGGACCCCAAAGGATGTTGATCATAAATGAGAAGAGTGGTTATGGAGAAAGAYGAAAATGGATTCGTATTCACATACATAAAAATAATACAAGAAGAATAATCTTTGATTTCTTTTTGTTAAAAAAGGATTCTTTGTAGCAATAAGATTATTCCAATTACAATACTCGYGGAGAAAGAATCGTAATAAGTGCAAAGAAGGGGCATCTTTTATCCAATAGCGAAGACTTTGAACCAAGATTTCCAGATGTATGGGGTGGGGGTATTAGTATATCTAACACAAAATTCAAATGTGCAAAATTGTCCTCTAAGAAAGGAAATATTGAATGAATTGATCGTAAATTAGGAGATTTTAATATCCCTTTCCGTTCTTCAGAAGATATAAATCGTATAGAAAACTGAATTTCCATAATAAATGAAAATCCCTCGGATATCATTTTAGAATACAAATTCTTGTTGCGCCCCAAAAATAGATTTTGGTTAGAATCATTAGCAAAAATAATAAAATGATTCTGTTGTTAAACATTTCACAATAAGGAAACTGGATTTATTGTCATAACCTGGATTTTCCAACAAAATAGCTCGTGCATAAATATACTCCTGAAAGATAAGCGGATATAGAAAGCTGGGTTGCTTGAGATCTATCAAGCTGTAAATATCTTTGGATTTCTTCCATTTGAAATTCGATTTGAATCCAAGATAAACAATTTTGGGGTTATCAAATGATACATAGTGCGATACAGTCAAAACAAGGTATTCTAGTAAGAATAACCACCTCGTAAACAGGTAAACTTATCAACAGATTCTCTATTCCTTCTTTTTTTCCATTTTTGGATATTTGGATAAGAGTATAGGATAAGAAGATGGTTAGAAATCTTTTATTTTTTCAACCTAATCGCTCTTTTGATTTCGAAAAAACTTTATGTATCAATATATGGCTTCTTTTACACACACATCTCACTTTCATAATAGAGAATTCAAATAGCTAGGACTCATTGAAAAAATCGATAATCCACCCATGGAGGGGAGAAAGCCTTCCCGCATCAGTACTAATATATTTTTAACGTCTAATTAGATCAGGAAWTAATTCAAATTCAGAACAGAAGCTCGTTGCTTTATCTTTCCTTATAATTAATTGAAGCCGCGGGGCCCTATCCATTTATTCATTCGACCYAACTTTATTTTGTTCTATTCCAAGACTTCAAACGGGTTTTTGTACCAACCCGGTAAGAATGAAATATTGTCAGAATTCTCCGTCAATACGRCATGCTATTTTTTCCATTCATTCCCTTYCAGGATCAGTCGCGGTCTTCCAAACTTGACCAATGGTATGGACGAATCCTTTGCTTCATCCAAATGTGTAAAAGATCCTAGTCGCACTTGAAAGCCGAGTACTTTACTGTTGAGTTAGCAACCCGAAAAGAAGAAATCAACTATAGATATAGAAGATAATCTATATAATTCATAGAATCTAAAATATATGTATAATAAAAAAAGAAGTCTATAAATACAATAGGAATGAAAAGAAACTAAACAAAGAAATTAGATGAACCAATTAAATGATTTAGTTAATAAATCGAAAAAACATACTTTCTAATGAATTYGGAACATAAAAAAAATGAATAAAAATATAAGAAATTCTCAGATAAAATTAGATAAATAAAAAAATTAAAATATAGATAAATGTCAAAATTTAGAAAGGGATCCCTTTGTTATCTCCTTTTTTCAATCAATCAAAAAAAGCTCATGTATAAAGAACCCATCGTTTGAATGAAGTAAAGTAAAAAACCAAACAAACCAAATAACTAGATCCAACTTCACTTATAATGACTTATCACGATGGATTATATTTGTTAGATACACTGTTGTCAATATAAATGTTATGAAAAGAATAGAAAAATAAAAAAAAAAACATGGTTTCAAGTTGGCAGGAATGCCCAAATTTTCTAGGATCAARAAAATAAGGTTTTGTCATTATAGAACACAGGATTCCATGGCAACAATACAAATAGAGCGGGAATGGGGGGTAAATAAAAAAGAATAGAGAAAGGTTATCCAAAGTTATATACAAATCACTACCCCTCTCTTTTTTTTGTATTTCCTTAATTGAATTTCGTTTGATTAGGATGAAGTTCCTTAAAAACCCCCACCCTTTTTAAAATATGCTGAACAGTTCCGGTAGGTTGCGCACCCTTTTCAAGGAAATAGAGAATAGCAGGAACGTTTAAATAAGTTTGATTCTTTATCGAATCATAAAAACATACTTTCTGAAGATCTTTTCCTTCTCTTCGGGATTGAACATCAATTGCAACGATTCGATAGATGACTGATTGAGATAGATGTGAATGAACAACACATCCCTCCTAGAAACGTATTGGAAGTTTTCTCCTCATACAGTTTGAGAAAAAAGAATTGGATTTGAAGTTTTATCCTTTATCCATGGTATAGAATTCGACTAAATGACATAAATGACAAAAGGTTCCATAAAATCATCAAATCAATCAGACTATGATTTATGTCTTTTTTCTTCTTTGTTCTTGAAAATGAAAAAGAAACCATTCGTACTCATAACTCAAGTTAGATAACTCTCAAATAATTCAAAAGAGAAATTGTTAGGTAATTTCATTTATTAAGTGGTCTTTCCCCCTTTTTTGTTTGTCTCGGTTAAAATCTATTTAGATTCCTAACTCTTGCGTAGTTAGCGAGACGATTAAAACGGTGTTTCCTTGTTCTAGGATCCTTTATCTTTGTTTTAAATCATTGGGTTTAGGCATTACTTCGGTGCTTCTTAATTTTTTCAAAATGGCAGCAACATACCCCTTTTGTGATTTCCTTCTATCAAAGAATCATATGGACGATTGACTCCCGTGTGATACACTTTTGATCGAAAGGATTTGATTAATTCCAACAAATTTTCCTTTTGAATTGGAAACTTGCTCACCCTTCGATTTCTATATAGAAGATATATTCACGAAGTTGTTCCAATTTATTGATTTGTATTAACCCTAGATTCTTGTCCTGAGAAATGAATTAATAATTTCTACTCGAGCTCCACCGTGGACTATTTAGATTACCAACTGATGTCGAGCCAAGAGCACCTTCATTCCTATAGAAATCGAAAATGGTGGATATAAGAAAGAATCCACAATGGATCATGTCCTTCAAGTCGCACGTTGCTTTCTACCACATCGTTTCAAACGAAGTTTTACCATAACATTCCTCTAATTTGGAACCAGTATGGAATTGATTCAATCATGGAATCATGAATAGCCATTGGTTCGTAGACATCGTAATCTATACCCTCTTCTTCTATATATAGCTATATATAGGTAAAGATATAGCTATATATCGGTAAAGAGTTTTCTGAAGAAGTTTTAGCAAGTCCTCTTAATTAATAATTAATCTTAATTAACTTAATTAATTAAATAAAATTTAATAATAGATTAAAATTAAATAGGTTAAATATTTCAATTTGAAAATTTCAAATTGAGGGGATCAAAAACGATTTTTTCACAAAAATTGAATAGAAGGATACACACATATAYGCTAAACATTTCCTCATTTTATATGTATTTTGTTTAAGCTATGTAGTTCAACAAGATTTTGTTAATCTAACTTGCCATAATAAAATATATAAAAGACTCCCTTCTCAAGTGTTACATAAATTTACAATTATTCATTAAATTAATTAGGGCCAAACGCGAAATACTTAAAAAATGAGATTCAGATTAAAAAAAAGAAAATACATCGGTTAGATACATGTTAGATATATAATATATAATTACATATATAACTTGATTTTTGTTAATGCAATTCATGCAGAAACATAAATTTTAATCCCTTTGGTTGATCCATTCATCCCCAAGAATAATGAATAATGGGGCATAATAGAAATCCAAATGAGAATTATGATCTGGGATGCAGACTGGTTAGGTACAAACCCAAACAAGTCCAGATTAAGTAGCTCCTATTTTTTATTTTAGTCYAACCCCCCTTACGATTAACCCTCCTTAAGATTATAAGATTAAAAGAATTAATCCTATTGAGTTTGAATGAATTTCATTAGTWCCAAAATAGTTAGAATTCAGAAATCTATAGAAAAATTAAGAAATAATTAGTTTACGGGATAGAAAATAATAGATAGGATCCTTGAAAATTCAAATTTTGATAAAATCGAAAATCAATATGGGACGAAATGTTTTTCCAAATCACTAACTTCTAGAAAYAAGACGGGGTTGGGCATATGATGAAAAGACCCCCGACTCTTTTTTGAATTCAAACTCTTGGAATCCATGTTCCTATTTTATCTGGATCARAAATAGAGTGAATTACATCTGCGTGTCATTTGAACTCGATTCAATTCAGTTTGTGTAAAAAAGATRTGATTCATACATAAAAGATAAAAATCAGAAGCAAGAAACATATTCCATYTACCATTGTTCAACAAAATCATTGTTCTATTCTAACATATCTAACATAATGAGTATGCTCTGGGACGAAAGGATTCGAACCTTACCACTTGGCCACGCCTCATTTCAATTTCTATCGCCCCATTTCAATTTCTATTCGACAGCTACTAAAGAATAATATTGGTAGTCATTGTTTGTCAACTCCAATCTAATMTATTCTATAGATATTTAGATTGTTACTAAGATTTTAATACGTGTCGATATAAAATTAAACTTAATTTATTGATCATTAGATATTGTATGAAAGTATGATTTCTTCAATTCGTTTTTGAGAATTGGAGGATTTTTGATTGGGTGGGTTCAAAAGAAAAGAAGGATTCTTTGTCTATCTTAAWTTTTCCCTTTTTTTCCTTATATCAATAACTCAATCAAAATGCAATTATCTCCGAGAATGAAATGTCTGTTATGCTTAAAATCTTTAGTTTGATCTGTATCTGTCTTAATTCTACCTTTTATTCAAGTTGTTTTTTCTTCAAAAAATTGCCCAAGGCCTATGCTTTTTTGAACCYAATCGTAGATGTTATGCCAGTCATACCTTYGTTCTTTTTTCTCTTAGCTTTTGTTTGGCAAGCTGCTGTAAGTTTTCGATGAGATCCTTAATTTCAAATTAAAATTGAAATAATTTCAATTTTAATTTGAAATAATTTCCTAGAAAGTTCATGATTTTTTTTTCTAGAAAGAGACTCGGTTCTTGGTAGGATATGTGGTAGAAAAATGGAGGATTTATTGTCTTTTTTTTCCCAAAAAATTATCTTGGAGATTGTGTAATGCTTACTCTCAAAGTCTTCATTTACACAGTAGTGATATTTTTTGTTTCTCTCTTCATCTTTGGATTCCTATCTAATGATCCTGGACATAATCTTGGGCATGAAGAATATTTCTTTTTGATTTTCTTAGGATTTTTTGTTTAGATAAGAACAAGGGATTTGCCAAATTTGAAAATAAATAAATAAATAAAGCTATTAGCGGAAGTGGAAAGAGAGGGATTCGAACCCTCGGTACGAAGAACTCGCACAATGGATTAGCAATCCGCCGCTTTAGTCCACTCAGCCATCTCTCCCAATTGAAAATTGGAAAATTCTGTTAGATTACACATAAAGTAAGGAGTATTTCTTTCTTTATTATATAGATATGTACATTTTTATCAGCAATTTCATTTCGATAATAAAGTAAGGGCTCTAAAGTGCCAACAAATAAAGGAAAACTAAAAACGATCCCCTCGCCTGAGTTTATTTTGTTCGAAAGCCCTTCTTATTGACACGGCCTGGCCTGGTCAGTACCTAGCCGGGCCTTTTTTTGTTCAACGAATTCGAGATAAATAATGATTAATGATGATTTATCATTTAGCTGATTTGAAAACAAAAATGCTTAGTCTTAGTATTATATACTAATAAAAGTAATAGGAAATATTCAAGCACGAACAAAAAAAGAAGAAGGGCTATTTCCATCCGCGAAAGGGAAAAAGGGTCAATACTCTAAAATTTATGATCCTATCTTTATTATTTCTTCTTTATTTTCTTCTTTATTATTCTTTCTTTTATTCTTTATTATTTATTTATATTTATTAATTTTATTATATTAATATAATATATTATATTATATTATATTATTATTTAATATAAATTTATATTATTTTAATTTTAATTATTGTAATATATAATTATTATATTATAATGATATGATTTTTAATTATGTGTTTAATTGTACGTTGTTCAAATATGACATGATATAAGTGTCGAGATAAGCTATAGGAAAGAAGGTTCTTAGAGATGTAGGTTTTATGTCAGTAATACTAAAGATAATTAGTTATTTTAATAATCAGTTGCGGAAATATTGTTAAATTGCTTACGATTACCATTTGAAAAGATAAAGAGGGAAGAACATTGGGCGGTATGTCCAGTCGTGTCTGTTATAAAAGGAGAGTAAAGAAGGATGTCTTGATAATACTTTAAATCAAATTTTCATGAGTATCCATTAAATATGAAGTATTATTCTTCTGTTATTTTCTTCTTTATATTCTTTCTTTAAAAGCGAGAAATTGAATATATAAAATTCAATATGAGGGGATTTAATAGGTATAGTTAGAGAGTTTTAGTAATATATTAAAGGAATAAGTATATAGATAAGCTTTATCACTAGAAAATTAAGATACATTAATTATTCTCCTCATACTTTTCAACGTTTTATTTGTATATTTAAGAAATTTAATTTGGTTAAATCAATATGCTTCTATAAATGACAAAAACCTTAATTTTTGATCTAGATTTTGGGATTACGACCAATTGAAAACTTGATGTTTTTTTTTTTATTTTCTATTCTTTCGGAAACATTTATCCTTGACTCAGTGTTCTTCAAATATAAATATCGAGATAACGATAAGTGAAGTGGACATAGTTAGATTGTTGGGAAATTACTCTCTTCTAGAGGGATCATCTAGAAAGCGATTTATTTTGTCTGAGTTAGATAAAAGGATGACAAAAAGGATGTTCTAATAGTTTTTTTATGTATTTTTTGAGAATTTTCATATTCATTAATGGATGCAATTCATCACAAAGTATGTTTTGTTCGTTTATTAATTAGAAGTTTAAGGTTCCGTGAATTCGTCGTATAACCCTAGCCTTCCAAGCTAACGATGCGGTTTCGTTTTCCGTCTACCCGCTTTCTATTTTTTATTCTAAATTATTAGATATTCTAGACTATAGTGCATCATTTAATATACAGTTTCCAAAAGTATCTCACATACAATCCGATTCTTTTTTTCAGCGAAGAGGTAGGGCAAGTCAA
Source organism: Rhazya stricta (assembly GCA_001752375.1). Classification (NCBI taxonomy): domain Eukaryota; kingdom Viridiplantae; phylum Streptophyta; class Magnoliopsida; order Gentianales; family Apocynaceae; genus Rhazya; species Rhazya stricta. The sequence continues at coordinate 2,423,828 of MEJB01000031.1, forward strand.
AAATACAAAAAAATCGGAATGAAAAGCGTCCATTGTCTAAATGGATAGAACAGAGGTCCTTCTAAACCTTTGTAATGAGGTTCAAATCCTATTGGACGCCAAATTATTTCCATTTTTTTTTTTAGATTTTGATATCACGAAAGACTTTTTGAATAATTTGAATTTGAAACTCTTAATTACCATTACCTTTTTAATTTTAAGATAAAAGAAAGTAAGTGATCCATTTTTTTTATGCTTATTCCTGAAGTAAAACGGTCCATTTGGTTCCTGAATAGCTTCTGTTCAAAGGCTTCCCGCCTTCCTCGGTAAATGTCTTGGTAGAAAGAAATGATTTCTTGGAACTGAGGGTTTATATTAGTTTTTACGTAAGTCCGTAACTCAACAGAAATTTCTTACCTGTCCAATTTCTAATGAAATCAAGATAACCATTTTTCCGGTATAAATAGTCATTATCTGTTCTTCCACCGCGAGAGGAGCAGATTGGGGATTGTTTAAGCAATTCACGCCCAATCGTTGACCTCTTGCCAATTGATTTGAGTAGCTTTATCGAGATCAGAAGCAAAAGAATTGTGCAAAAAGGCTTCTAATTCTGCGAATTGCGCCCAGTTTCCAACTTATAATTACCCAGCTACTTGTTTCATGGCTTTTAATTTGAGCTGCGGAACACCCACTCTGGAAACGGAGAGAAACCACATTAATACAGCCTGATTCCAGCATTGAATAGTTCGGCGGATAAGAATATTGGCATCTGTAATGGAAAAAACATTAGTAGGAATATAAGCCGAAACATTCCCGATTGAGTTTCAAACTATTGTAACGTTTCATACTCCTTCACCTAAACTAGAACTGATTTGGCGGCTCTTTCCAAAAGCGTGAATGTAAAAAACATCTCCTGGATAAGCTTCACGTCCCAGCGGTCTTCGTAAATAAGAGACATGACGATAAGCTTGTGCTTGTTTGGGAGGGATCATCATTAAATGATTGAAGTGTGTCCGTTTCCGATACATACAACCAGCCAGAGGCTGCTTCCTGTATAAGGAGCGAGATATTGTAATGTAGGCAGGGGAATCCGCGTTTTCGCTCCACGAATAGTGTATTCCATATCGCCCACTTTTTGCTGTTAAAGCAGTTACTACCTGACCACAAAATGCTTTTTGACCTATAGCCAATACATAAACACATATACATTTTGACCTTGTTGATTGAATCGTATCCGTGACCTACCTGCCTGTTTTACGAGCCAGTCTGTCTGTCCCCATAATTAATTCTTCGCTGGCCCCGCCTATAAAATCATCGGAATCAATAAGCCAATAAGTCCGGTTGAAAAGAGGCCTCATATACGGAACGCCGCGAAATAATACCTGGCAGAGATTCAAATTTAACGAGAATCAGGAACTGAAATTTCACCTCTACCATCAATAGGTTTTAAGCTAGGGCGTTTATAACAGCCTAAATAAAGAGACACGGTTCGTGGAGGATATCTCGAGCGTATCTGCTTCCTGTTGCTGTTTGAAAGAAAGCTTCCTTACTGTATCATTTACTAACATCACGTACACAGATTAATTACACTCAACCAACAGTCGTGTCTATTGCGTTTCTAGAATCAGTTCGCCTATGTTACTTTTCCCTGATTGTTCCCTCTTCAAATGCGACCGATTCGCCCCGCCATTTGCTACTTATCAACGTTACAATGAGCTGCGATGTCAAACTTGCGCTTCGCTTACCTTGAAGTCGTACGATACCAGCTTATTGCCGAAATTCTGGTTACTTTCTATATAAAAGATAATAAATAGGGGAAAAACAAAATCTCTCGAAATTTTTCCTGTCAGCTCTGAAATTTGTGTCGATGGTTACCATGAGTATTTCGGTTAATTCTCTTTTATTCTTGTTTTGAAGAAAAAAGAAGATGCGCAGATCGTATATGAATACTAGGTCAAGTGAACTAATACTCAGTGGATTTTTTCATTGACTAAGATGTCCAATATATGGGCCCCCATTTAATAGTTCGTAAATGTAACTCGTATTTAGAAACAGGATATTCAGAGTTCGTAGGTCTCACGCGTAGCTGGTTGTAATACCCGCTGCTCGGACTTGATTTATGCCCTTTGCTGTTCAAGTTGATTAGTTTTCCTCATTTTCGTATTTTCTAAATTGTATCTAAGTCTTAGAAAGTTAATAATTAAACATTCTAATTTTGTTCGCCTCTATCCCGAGTAATAATATTTTAGTATTCGAACTCAATCTCTGCCTTCATTTACCCTTTCGACGTCAAAGCGAGCATTCGGGCTGTTTTCCAGCGTTCATGGGCGCCCTGCCACGGGAGTTATTCTGAGTTTCGAAATAGTAATTCAAGATTCCTCTGTTTCTCCGATTATTAATAAATCTGGGCGTAAATGAAAGTGGGTTATTGTTTGGCCATGTTATCTCAAAGCTTCATAAGGCCTTGCCCGAACGCAACAGGAATCCTTTCGACCTCCTTTTGCTTCTACTCAATTACTTAGGGAAAGGAATTTTGAGATATTGGTTTGCTGTTTTTATGGAATGTAGATGGCAGACCTATCCTTCCCTCTTCTTTGTTTTGTGTGTCATATTTTTCATAATTAAAATACATATCCAAGACATCGAACATGACCAAATCAATGATAATTTAGAGGGACTCTGTCTGACAAAAATATATGTAAGATTGTCAACCAAGTTGTTTCTTGTTTTTTCTTTACAAAATCCAAAAAACGAGTCTTACGACCTTTATACATAGGTCTGGGATGTTCAAGCATTGTTTGGAGTTAAAGAGGAGGGCCGGAATACTGCCCATTTTTACAATAGGGGTTCAAGTATTCATTTACGGACATGAGTTTTCTCTATCCGGTGCAAAATGATTCATTATGAGCCATCTGTATTCTCGTTATATTAAATTAGTCGTGAGTTGAAAAGAGGGAACACCCGTGTTTGGCGGTCTAGATTTCAAACAGTTTCTGGGCGTTAACCATATAATGGCATGGCCACACAATTATTGGTTGATAAGGGGCACAAACAGAGATTAGATTTTCACCAATGAGCCATAATCAGCTGAAATGCGATAAGGTTTCTTACTCTATAATTGTTCTTAAAATTTATTCCGAGGATCATTGCGTGAGCAATCAAATGGAGTCAATGCACGATTTTCTTTGTCTTATTATCACTGAAAAAAAGTGTAGCAGGCTGGCCTGGGATACGCATATTTTTGAAATAAACAAGAGAAATTCCGGTCTTTTTTGTTGGGCAAGAGAGGTCCCCCAAGTCGCACACCGGCTCCCTGTCAAAAATTGGGGAAGAGAGAATGAGTCAAGTTAGCTAGCACTTAGGTTTATGTAAAATATTGAGATTATCGAAGCCTACAATACTGTCGTAAAGTAAACCAGTAAAAATCCGGGCGGACAGAAGATGGCAACCACTTGGCCAAGGTGGTGAAAAAGGGCGACCCCCGGGCCTCGGGGTTTTTTGCATAATTAAACCTTTTCTCGCGTGAGGTGATGCTCCTCTTAGCAGCTAGAAACTAGAAGTGAAAGAAAGGGGCGCATAGTAGATATCCAAAAAAACGTTCAGGTGAATTAGCCAGGTTCTGTTTTTAGTCGTGATCTCCGGGATTGGATTTATTTCTAGTTTTAAGATAGGAGTATTCCGGAGGATAATTTAATGGGTAACAAAGTTTAAAAATGGTCTATCAACCTATTGGTCCTGTGTCGGAAAGTCCTATTTTTTCCCTTAGAAACTCAGACTTCGCCGGTCGAAGGGCGCTGAAAGCGTTTTATGGTTTTTTGTATCCTCCCGTGGCAATAGACTTAAAATATTCCGGTACATTTACGCGCATAATGAAATCACACCTAACCTGCAATAAAGCCGCGCTTCGCTTTTTCTTGTCCAAGGGGGAGCCAGAAGGTCGTGAGGCGCCCATAGTATTTTTGTATGGTAGGGTGTGGATGCTGGACTGACTAAAAATTTCGATCAAATAGAAGAATCGATGATTTTTAGGAACGTGTTTTGGGGGAGATAACACAGAGCGGGGTCCGGTTGTATTGGATCCGAAACATTATCTTAGAACATAAAACAGCATTCGCAAACACCAAAAGCCAGCTCGCAGCCACTGCTAAAAAAACGAGCTCGCGCTTTATTGTGTAAAGAGGCTTCCAATAAAGCGGTAAGGACGTGCAAGCGGAAATAGAGGAAAGATTTAAAACTGGGTATTGGTTCACTCTGCATTCGGGCTGGTGCTCGCGTCTACCCGGGCCCCCCCGGTTGATCTTCTTCTTACGGGGGGGGCCTTAACCCCCAAACCCAAAAAAAAAATAAGGGGTTTTTGGGGGGGGGGGGGTTTTTTATTTCCCCCCCCCCCAAAATTCCCCCGGCCCCCCCCTTTTTTTGTTTTTCCCCCTGTTTTTAAAAAAAAAAAAAAAGACAGTTTAACCTAACCGCCTGGGAAAAAGCCCCCCCCCAACAAAAAAAAAGAAAAAAGGGGAAAAAATGGCCCCCCCCTTTTTTTTGGGAACCCCTATTAAAAGCTTTTAAAACAATAAAAACACCATAATTAACCCCAAATTTTTGGACCCCTTTGTTTTTTTTATTTTTGAACGAAAAAAAATCCGGTTATTTCCCCCCGTGGGGGGGGGCCCCTACTGGGCCCCCCCCCTTTGGGGTTTTTCTTCTTTTTTTTACCCGTCCCTGGGTTTTTCCTGGTTTCCCAATTAATTTTTATTTTCCCCTTCCCGCCCCCCTGGCCCCCCCGGGGGCCCCCTAAAATTAAGGAAAAATTTCCCCCATCGGAATCCCCCAAAAGCCATTAAAAGTTCCCCCCCGGGGGTTTTGAAAGAGGGGGGCTCCCATAAAACGGGAAAAAAAAAAAAAAAAGGGCACCCCCCCGGGGCCGAATATACCTTTGAGCAAGGGGAGGGGGGGGGAAAAAAAATTTTTCCCCAAATTTTTTTTTTTTAAATCCCGAAGAAAAATTCAAGAAAAGGCCCCCCTTTTTTGAAAAATTTTTTCCCAAAAAAGCCTTTCCCCCCTTACCCAATTTTCCCCCAAATTTAGGGTTTTTTTAGCCCGCCCTTAGGGGGCCCCGGGGGGGGTTTTTTTTTTTTTTTTATTTACACGCCCCCCTTAAAATTGGGCGTTTTCCCAAACTTTCCCCAACTTTTTTTGGGGTTAATCCCTTGAAAAGCCCGCCCCCCAAAATTTCCCTTTTTCCCTGTTTTTTTTTTTGGCCTTTAAAACCGAAAAAAACCCCCTTCCCTTCCTTTGGTTTAAAAATCATCAAAAAAAACCAAATTCAAAAAAACCCCATATTTTACAAACCAACCAAAAAACAAAATTAATTTTTTTTTTTTGATTTTCTAATTCCAGAAAAGCGCCCAAATACCTTTTTTGGGTGTTTTCCCCTATTCTTTTCTTCTTTTTCAACAA
>MEJB01000031.1:2432378-2445663 GCA_001752375.1 Rhazya stricta
GACCGATGGGATAGAAACGACAACAACGGCGAGTTGGGCTAGACGAGCCGGGTCCAGGTCGCACGCGCCGGACGACGATCGGTATAGGCAGCACGACGGACCGAGTGACTGTAAGACAGTGCATCGATCTACGAGTGAAGTAGAAGAAAGAAGAACGAGGAGACGAGGCAACGAGCGTTTCCTGCGCTTAGAAGCCAACCAGTAAGCGGCTTTAACACTCTCAGTAACGGTAGGAGAAACGTGCAACACGCAGCGGTCTAGGCGGTTCAGCCTTGCTCTGCGGTAACCGACTAGATGGAATACCGGCTCGAGCACGCCTTTTTACTCGGGAACGACCAACAACCGGTCAAGGTTTTTTTGTCGTCGTTCCGGAGCTCACGGTCGTGGTCTGGCCCGCCGCGGGTCGCGGATTGCGGGTCCCGTTGCCGGGCTGCCGGGCGCGCCGGTTGTTGAGTCGCGTGCGTCACGGATCGCGAGGCTGCGGGTTTACGGAGCTGCTGGGTTTTGGTAAGGCCTCTGAGGAAACCTGAAACACTGATTTTCCACTTTTATAATTATTAATTATAACTTAAATACTCGAACATTTTAATGCTAATATATTCGTTTTAACACCTTCTCTTGTATTAATTCAAATTATGTGCGCTTGCTTTCTCAAATTTAACATAGGGATTTTCTGGCACTATCTAACCATTTACGACCCTTAATTCTTGTCCTAATTAGTTAACTGTTTACTGACTCGATGGCCGATTCAGGAGGCTCCAGATCTGGACGACCTTCGGCCGAGTGCGCAGACTCCTGATCGAATGTTCGCAAGCCGCTGAGCGACGCACACAGATGGCGTCGCAGAGCTCTCGCCTAGTAGCTCTGGAACTCCAATGGCAGAGCTGCGTCGGATAGGAGGAAGAGGGAAGAAGGAGAAGAAGAAGAAGACGAAGTCCGATTTAGGCAGCACGCTTCGTCACGAGCTCGGCAGCGGGAGGAGGGGAGAGAAGAGGGAGAGAGGAGAAGGAGAAAGGAAAGGCCACGACGAGGTGTCGGGTAGGCAGAGGGAGGCACGGTAGCAGCTGGTAGGGTGGGTTAGGGTTTGGGCGGCGGCGGCAATGGGGGAAGAAGGAAAAGAGGATTCTAGGGTTTCTCTCTTTTTTTTTTATTTGGGCCCTAATCTAAATTTTTTGGGCATTCCCATTCGTAATTAATCCAATCCTTAAATTAAATTTAACGGGCTTTCTTTCGATTAAAATCTAGTTTTTTGAACGAAAATGAATAAGCTCAACAAGTCAAGCCTCTAACCGAATGAGGACCCTAATCCGACAAACACGATAATTCCGCACTTATTAACGTATAAATAAAACATTAACCACATAGAAAATTTTATCGAACCCTAATGGGCTCATAGATTCGCACGATCAAACGAAAAATCTATAAAAGGAATCTCAGGTGTTACATAATTGACAAATGACATTCTTGGATTAAACACTGAATATCTAAGTTGGGACAATCGAACTAAATAGACTTTCTTTCTGTAATCACAATTAGGTCGTTTTKAGTGCCTTAACATTGAGAACGGTCGAAGGATTTCACCTCACGAGAACCCTGTAACGTAAAGGAYTCCGGGTAAGTAAATTCTCACATTTCATTAATGCGTATGAATGGATGTATCTGAATTTCTTTAGGYGAATTAATATGTTGGATATGAGATTTCTATCYAAGTAAACCCCCATACCCGCCTAGCTYTTTTGTTGGGTGTTACGTGGTGGCGGTATGGGATTTTGTTATGAAATGTGTTGATTGTGTGGAATRTTTTTACATGTTTCATATCTTGTACCATTATTATGTCGAATGGCATGTTAATTACGGTTATATGCATTTCATGTCATGGGCATGTAGTTAATGTTCTACATCATTTCTGGCATGAGCCATTCATACATTTAAAAAGTGAATGGTTTAGGAAATGAAATTTTCAAAATGGACTGCTATTTTATAAATTGTCACGCCTATTAGGGAAAATGTTAAAATTTTTGGAAAGGAGTAGTAAAACCTAGACATGGAAGATGTGAGTTAGGGAAATGGGGCCGTGGGGGGACTGGCGCACCCGGAATCAACACCCTTTGGGAGGAGCGTAATGATTCACCTCTGGGGAGGTGAAGAGATGGAAGGGAAAAAGTAAAGGAATGTTAACCGCTTTGCAATTTTTACCGGTTAGGAAAATCGCTCAATCGATTCCAAAGAATAAATGTGGCCAATGCCAACACTTTAATAGGCTAGGCGTTACACTCAGGTGAGGCTCATAAGTTAATATGAAATGGAAGGTTTTTAACAAAGTTATAAAATTTTGAAAAGGAAAGATTTTATGGAAAGTTATTCAAGAAATGATTTGAAAGTTTTTCATTGGAGAAAGTTGAGTTTTATAATTTCATGACCATGTAGGGCATGTTCATGCATTAATGTGTGCTGAGATTTAACTTTACTGGGCTTTCTATAGCTCCATTCCCTTTTCTTCTCTTTTGCATTTCAAATGATGTGTAGCCAGATGGTGCGAGGATGTCGCTTGTGGGCAAACCAAGATACCCTGAAGTATACTCTAAATAAATTTTAAGGATTAAGATAGTAGCTGACTATTTCTTATTTGGTTTAGCTGATTGTATTTTTAAATTCTTTTGGGTTCTTCAAATTTCAGTTTGAATAATTGTTGGGTTGGTAAAAGATTTGTTGGAGTACATTACCCTTTACATTGGATGTTATTTGGATTGGAGTGTATGTTGTGAATGGGTGTTTGAAAATGTTGAGAACTTTTTGAATGTATGCAGGGGGTAGTTATGGAAATTACAGGGGAAACTCTGTCGAATTTTTATAAAATCTTTGACAATGGTTAAGACTTCTTTTATTTTATATAGTAGTTGATTGTTCTATGAGTAAAATAATGTAATATTCTCAGCTTAGGACCATTGCTAATCTGAGGATGTTACAGTTTTGGTATCAAAGCTTAGAGTTTTAAAAAAGATTTTGTGGACTTCACAAGAAAATGATTTATGAATTTTTAAAAAGTATATGGGCATCAAGTCATGCCACAAGCTTCCCTTCTTGGACCATCTGGTAAGTTTATATTTTGATTTAATTCTCGAATGAGGTTAATGTTATGTGTTATAGCATGTTGTCCATATATCTGTTAAATTTTGGGGATGATGTATAATGTTTGGAATTTTGAAGATTCATTTAGACAAGAGGCATTACGTTCCATTTGTAATACCTAAATGAGATCGTAAATGTCATTTTTTACCTATCTATTAGATGAAATTAAAAGTGTAACGAATATAAATTTGATGTCAAATTTAGGAAAAGGTATTTGTAGAATAAAGTCTCTGAAGAAAATCTTTTGCTGGGAATGTGATACTTAAGGTGTTTATAGAATAAAGTCTCTGAAAGAAATCTTTTGTTAGGAATTGGGATACTGAATCTATGTTAAAGTATTGTTTGATTGCTTAAGATGTGGGACTGTCTTGTTATATAAATGTTGAGCAATTATAAGGTGATTGGTTAGGTTGGATGGACAATCTTTGATAAGTAAGGTATTTAATCTCTTTTGACAATGCTCAAGGAGTTTTTGATCAATTTGAATAGGTTTAACTTTAGTTGGGATAGTTCTTTAAACAAAGTATTTTTGCATAAGGAGATGCAAACGGTATAGGGTTTTGATTCCAAAATGCTAAAAGGAATTAAGAACAAATTTGTGATTAGATTTTAGACTATAAGACTTCGATTTGGACTTTTGATGATTTTGGGCTTTTGATGAGAAGATCATTGAGTTGAATTTTTATTTTGCTTAGAGATTGTTAAATTTTCTTTTTTAAGAAGTTGATCTGATTTTAATTGTATCTGAGGAGATTAAGATGTTTTTGAGGAAAGGAATTAGAATTCATTGGAACAAATATGGTAGGTTGGATCTAGCACAAATTAAGAAGCGGTGATGTATGTAAGCTTATCAATATATAAAATAAGTTTTATGGATCTTCTAGAATTATAAAAGGCCAAAATGTGATTCATTGCAGGAAAAGTTAAAATATCACTGGACATCTAGTGTTCTTTTAATATTTCAAGAAATTAATTTTTGAGTTTTATTTGGAAAACTAGTCCTGGTAATGGAATTATTAATGGCACACCTGTGATATTCGTAAGGAAGAAAATGGATCTATGAGGCTATTTATAAATTGTATAAAGTTGAACATGGTGATAGYACAGAATAGGTACTAATTGCCTAGGATTGATTAGTTTTTTGATAGTACATATATATCTTTTTCTAAGATTAATATGTAATCTAGCCACCATCAGTTGAGAGTCAGTGAAGAGGAATATCTCAAAGATCTCCTTTTTAAACTTGGTATGGATGTTACAAGTTGTAGTAATGTCTTTTTAGGTTAATAATGCATCTGTTATATTTATGATTTGTTGAGTTGGATGTTAAGGAGTACTAGGATCAATTCGTCATAGTCGTCATCGACAAGATATCAGTTTACTTTCGATCTAGGGAAGAGTATATAAACACTTGAGTATGGTACTTTAGATACTTAAAGATCGAGAAACCTTTTTTGCAAAATTTAAYAAGTGTGAAATTTAATTGAATAGCGTGCTATCCTAGGACATATTGTGACCAATGAAGTATCGTAGTTGACCTACTAAGATTGTGACAGTTTGGAAATGACCAACACCTACTAATGTCAGTGAGGTTCGTAGTTTTCTTGGGTTAAGTGGCTACTATTTAAGATTTGAAGAGGGATTTTCTAAAATTGTCTCTCTCATGATTCAATTGACTAGAAAGAACATGAAGTTTCACTCGAGTTCATATTGTGAACACAATTTTGAGGAATTTACGAAATGACTAACAATCACTTCAATCCCAAAGGTTGTGAGGAGTTGTGATGTATAGTGATACCTCAAGGAAACGTTTGGGCTGAGTCTTTGATACAACATAGCCAATTATTTGTTTATGTCTCAAGAAAATTAAAGGATAAGAGCTTTACATATAGAAGATCCTTTAGTGTTGAACAAAAATTGCTGATAGGAAATATTTGAATTTTCTGATTCCTACGGAGCTCTTCAATATGGCGATAGGCTGTTGTACCTAATGATAAGGGATTGAAGGAAGAAATTTTGAAGAAGCTCATAATATAATTTAATCGAGCTATCCTTAAGAAGTACAAAGATTTACGGAAGCAATTTTCGGTAAGTTAATATGAGCCATGACATAGCATGTTTTATTTCAGCATTGCCTTACTTGCAAATAGGATAAGGCTGAACATTAACGACTTTCAAATCTTTTGCAACCTCTCATGGTTTCGGAGTGAAATAGAAACAAATTGGTATGAATTTCGTTGTTGGTTTACCCAGGACAAGGAAATGATATAATACCATTTGRGGCGATTGTGGATCGTATTACTAAGACGACACACTTTTTGCCATGAAGACTACTTATAATATGGAGACGTATATTGAATTGTATGTAGTGGAAATTGACYGACTTCATCATGTCCCACTATCCATTTTGTGGCTGATCATGATCCGAAATTTCTTCATTTTGGAAGAGCCTACATAAGGCTATAGGTACTCGGTTGAAAGTTTAGTAGAGCTTTATACCTACAAATGAATGGAGAGTTAGAGAGGACGAATCAAATTTTGGAGGATATGCTGAGAGCTTGTGTGATTGACTTCCGGGAAACATGGGATGAAATTCCTTCCTTTGGTGGAATTTTCTTATAACAATATTTGTTAAGCTACTATTGGGATGGCCCCTTATGAGGCACTTTGCGGAAGRAAGTGTAGGTCGCCAGTTCATTGCGATGAATTTGGTGAGAGGAAGTTGTTGGGTCCCGAGAGAGTGCAACACACCGCAGAGGCAGTTGAAAAGATTCGTCAACGGATGAGAACTGCTCAGAGTAAACAGAAGAGTTATGCAGATAGGAGAAGGAAGCAGTTGGAATTCGATGGTGGGGATAAAGTCTTTCTTAAGGTAGCGCCTATGAAGGGAATTATGAGATTTGGACAGAAAGGGAAGTTGAGCCCTCGATTCATTAGACCTTTTGAGATCCTTGAAAGGGTGGRTGACTTAGCCTATCGGGTTGCCTTGCCACCAACCCAATCAGGTATACATAATGTATTTCATGTTTCCATGCTAAGGAAATATGTTTCGAATCCCTCCCACATATGCATTCATGCATGATATTTATTWCTGGGCTTTATAGCTCATTCCATTTCTCTCGTTTGCATTTCAGATGATGCGTAGCCAGATRGTGCGAGGAGATCGCTTGTGGGCAAACCAAGATACCCTGAGGTATACTCTAAATAAATTTTAAGGATTAAGATAGTAATTGACTGTTTCTTATTTAGTTAAGCTRATTGYGCTTTTAAATTCTTTTGGGTTCTTCAAATTTCAGTTTGAATAATTGTTGGGTTGGTAAAAGATTTGTTGGAGCACATTACCYTTTACACTGGATGTTATTTGGGTTGGAGTGTATGTTGTGAATGGGTGTTTGAAAATGTTGAGAACTTTTTCAATGTATGCAGGGGGTAGTTATGGAAATTACAGAGGAAACTCTGTCGAATTTTTATAAAATCTTTGACAAGGATTAAGACTTCTTTTATTTCCTATAACAGTTGATTGTTCTATGTGTAAGGTARTGTAATATTCTCAGTTTAGGACAGTTCCTAATCTGAGGGTGTTACAGAGTTGTTCTGCTCATTGTCATYKATTCTAAAACTTCTTACAATATGTTATTGGGAAGGCTTTAGCTTTATGACAATGGAGTTGTACCCTCAAAACTCCACCAACGCTTCAAGTACATCGATAATGGTGCTACGAAGAAGGTGATTGCTAAYGACAAGCCCTTCACAGAGGCAGAAACATATATCGCAGATGTAAAGTTTTACCTTAGCAGAAAAAATATATCGTTTGGTGAAAGTCAGATAGCTCCAAAGAAAGAAATTTATGGTAAATGTACTGTCGTTTCCAAATCTCAAACCTTTTYGAAGGAAGAGCCTCAATGTTCTGCAAAATTTCTGGGCAATGCGGAAGGAGTAGGACAAAAGCACAACATATTCAAGCAYCTACCATCCTTCGCTATACTTCRAGATCGATGATGAAAGAAGTTCAGTCTCCTTTTACTRAAGTTGAAGYTCTAAAATGATTCACCGTCCCTTTGACCAAAATTGAGACACTAAAATAGTCAAAGCCTATTTTGAAAGGTTCTACATGGCACGAGATAGGGCCAAAAGTAGAGCATGGTTCATTAAGTTCCAAAAGAACTAAAAATGGCTTCGATTCTAATGCATACAAACTCCTAGCTAAAGTTGGATATGATTACGAAGTCAAAATGCGCTAGGAAGACTTATTCCTGAAATTTTTGAAGCAAAGGATCATGCCTAAATGAGACACAAAARATGCTAGCTATGCTATGRAAAGTTAACATGCGGGCATTGGATTCAAGCAACCTATACCTATGTGGATAGTAATAAAGTGAGTAAGTAATTGTTATATCTCAGTGGAAGATGAGTGTTCGATGGTGACTGACAAGTTAGTCTTTGACCGATTAGGGAAAGAAAACTCCCATGYTTTAGTTTTCAAGCGGTTGGGACCTCAAGGGAGAAGATCGAATAGAAATTCCGCCTCAAAAGACTTGGAGTAGCCAAGAAGTCCATGCCAATTCAAAAGATTGAARAACCTTTATATGCATAGATCGATGTAAACGAGTGTCGAAGCAAAATACCTTCTAGGATGAGRAGGAAACTACACTTCTCGTGAATTGCAGCAATGTTCTCAAAGCTAAATTGCAAATTAGTTGATACAAAACCAAAARAAGCTCACAGCAAAATGGAATGGTCCATATGTTGTGCAAAAAGTGTATTCAAGTGGTTCATACAAGCTTGTTGATAAAGATAGATTAAGCGTTGGCCCCATCAATAGCAAGAATTTGAAGCATACCATACATAAATTGTAAGAGAAAAAAAATTCAATGTGCTCCTAGTGTACAAACCTAAACTACACCTAAACTGCACATGCTCCTTGATAAGAGTTAAAATTGTCTAAATGCCTCAAACAAAAATTCAAGTCACTCCTAACTTGCATGAGCTAAAACTATGAAAAACAACCACCAAAAGTGTCACATGTGGTGAAGTTGCTAAAACAATACTACAAGTCCAAGTTTGTACAAATGGATGCTTCTAACCTGCATGAGCTAAAACTGCAGAAAACAACCACAAAATGTGTCGCATATGGGGAAACTATTAAAAAACTCCAACAAGTCTAAGTTGKTACAAATGGATGCTCCTAACTTGCATGAACTAAAACTACGAAAAACAACCACTAAAGKTGTCACATGTGAAAAAACTGCTAAAACACCCTAACAAGTCCAAGTAGTAAAATTGGATACTCCTGACCTGCAAAAGTTTAAATTTTATACGGTACTCCTATAAATTCTTTTATATCCTCGAGCTACATTTTGACTTGATTCCTTGTAAAGGATATGTAGGCAACTTTGAGGTTAATTTTTGAGTTTATTCATAACATAACAATCTGGATAGTCCTTAATTGAGTAAACAGTTTGTAAATGAAAAAATAAGCAAAAATGGAAGAAGAAATGCATACACTATTCATTCATTATATGTAAACAAGTATTTGAATAGGAGGCATGAAATAAAGTCATTTAAATATTAAACTTGAAGTTAATTATCTCTTGCTTGTTTACTTCAAGGAACTCCTTCACATCTTCCAAATTCTTCATAGCCTCATCATATTGAAAGGGGTGTTTTYGATGGCAGCAATCTCTTCTTTCTTGGAGCAACAAAGAACTTCAACATTCTTCAATTCTTCGATTTTCATGGAGGCTCATGGACACTTCTTGCTTGTGTCTCTCCGTGACACTAAGTTGTCTTGGAGTTCATTCTTCTTTTCCTCAAGAGTATGAAATGCCCTTTGTAGCTCGTCAACTTTAGCATATTTCGCTTGTTGGCTCTTCTCGAGCTCCATAAGTCGCAATTTGGCTTTAGAAAGAGACTCAATGTACTTCCTTAGTCATCATGCTGCAAGCTGTGGACCATAAAGAGTAATATGTATGAGTTTTTTCAAAAAGATCAATAAGGTACTTCCCAAAGCTAGAAAGATAAAGAACATCCATCTTCTTCATTTAACCAAAAACTATAAGTACATCCTTTTCAATAGGAAAAATGGACTCAATTGGTGTTGGAGTAAGCTTTTCTGCAACTTATCACCACATGAATTGAAGATATTGAATTTGTCCAGCCTCTATGATGTTKACCCCTTAGAACTAAGAAATGGCAACAGCAACATATTACCTTTGAGAAGGCCTCACCCTTTCATTGCATGAAGGAAAATGTGGACAACTTGCCTTCAAAGGTGTGCTAGTTGGTTTGATAAYAGGGTTGGTAGTTAATGGCCGATCAATTAGAAGGGATTGAGTTGTATTGTCGTCATTCTGGCATAATTTGATTTYAGGYGAGCCGCTATCAATCCCGTCTGCAAGAAAAGGAACTTCATCCGCATGCAAAAAACCTTCATGTGCCCCTAAATATGAAAATCAAAGAGTTAGAAGAAGTCTAAAATTAAATATATTTATGTTGAGAGTGATATACACTTACATGAAGTGCTAAAGTCTGAGRAGACATTGTCGAACTATTTATTCCTTCCAAAAGGCTAAAAGAAGTAGTAGCGCCACCCAATGTCTTTTTCTTCTTCAAAGGGTGATTTCGTAGATAATCTTGCTCAGTATCACTCGTTGTTCCACTTTTACTGGAAAAAGCATCAATTTACTTGATAGTTGTAAAAGAACCTAAGACTCTAGACTGAAATTTTGCTGTAGAGATGCGCAACAATATCTTGTTCCTTGRAGGAGCTGAGACTTCTTCAGAAGTAGCAGTAATACCACTAGTAGAAGAAGGTCTTAGAGGACTGRAGATCGCTATACTCTTTCCCTTAGAAGAAACTCTAGCAATTCCACTTGAGCGAGAATCCAACTAAGTATTGTATTCTTTGGTAGCAAGTGGCTTTGACGTCTTTGCTGGAAGTACAACTAGAGAGTGTGTCTTAAGGCGAGTAGATTATTTCCAAAGTCGAGCCACATCTTCTAACGTGTGCGAATAAGATATCTCCCTCAAGTCACCAGAACATCTTGACAAAACCCAAATTGCCTATAAATTTGTGCAGACTATAAGCTTCTATCAAATACATGGTATCCTATAGAAGGGTCAAAAASTTAAGAGTATAAAGTAACAAAGTAATCAAACCAAGTCGATGATAGAGACCTATTATCCACCAAAGATCATTCGGAGTCACCAATCATACAGTTACATTTCATGAAAGAAGGATTCACATGTCTAAAAATTACTTGTGCTTCCRAAAGAGTGAATATTTGGCCATCTTCTCTGCATGAAACTTGACCATCCGTGCAACYRAAAAGACTCCTTCAGAAATAGGGACTGAGAGACCCTCATGCCATTGTAGATACTCACCAAAGCTGGTATAGCTAGTGAGAATTTTCGCCTGAAAGCCATAAGGCTAGCCACCTTAAAGACACCAATACAGATGCAATTGACCTCTCTACCTGGAAGAACAAATTTACATATCCAACAAGATAAAAATGTAGCCAAGTGTACTACCCTTCCCAAAGTCTTTGGAATATCGACTACATCAAAAGGTTCACTTTTTCCCTCCACAGCTGTCAAACAAGTATTATTCACAATGCCTATTGGATTATGTAACATTCTCGACTTTGCTACAGTTCGCCTGTTATATATTCTTGGAGGAGGTGGTGCTTATCTGGTTGGTCCTCTAAACCAATACTAGACCCAATCACTGATAGAAACTTCACATGGATCACCATTTGCAAGCCTTTTGAAAGTGAAAAAAAGAAACCTATAACTTTCAGGAAGCAGGTAGTTGCCTTYATTTTCGATCTCGTAAAGCTTCTTGGCTGAAGCGATCACTTCATCGTAAAATGAGCCATGAATTGGAAGACCAACCAAGCCTCTTCAAGTCCAAAAGTGAAATTGAAGTGTGCAATGTGTTCGTCGAGAGACACCAAAGTTAGCAAGAGGCATGCATGACATGGCCATAGGGATCATATGTGAACAAATAAGCATAGATAGCATCATATATTTTCATGTCACGAATTAACTTCTTATGCTTCACAAGAATAGTCTCCAACCACTCTCATTAATTTCGTGTATAAGTAGTCTCGCCAAAGGCCGTAATAGGGGCATTTCAAAAAGTCTTGTCAAGATTGTAACCTACAAATAGAAATTTTTGGAGCTTGTATTCACATCATGAGTTGAAGACAATAGCAGYAGGACTTTTTGGGTTGATGAAACGAAAGATGAGTCGACTACTTCCTCGGAGCACGATGATGACCATCTACCAATATGGAAATTCGCTTCGTTGGAAGATTGATCCATTTTTAAGTATTTCAATGCAGTAGGGAGAACATTCAAAGTCGTAGGTTTAAATTGAGATCTCCTTCGATTGTCTGAAATGAAGATATATGACTTGACTTCTCAAAATTCTTGATCTCTATTTTGCTAGAATTTTGAATTGCATGACTTTAAAAAAAATTTCAAAAGGGTAAGTATATTGAGACTTACAAAAATTAAAAAAAAGGATGGCAAAGTTTAAAAAAAAAAAAGAATGATATAGAAAAGAGGGAAAAAAAAAAGAAAGAAATTTATCAAAAGAAGAAAATAGAGGGAGTTCAAAAAGAAAAAAAATGTCCAAAGTAAGCTGGAAACTACATAGGAAAAAGAAAAGAGAAAAAGAGGGTGCCTAGCAAATCCATGACTCAATAAAAAGGAAAAAGGGGAAGCATATTCATGAAAGCATTAAGCATACATAGAAGCCCAATTCTTGCCTTAGCAAAAAGAAGAGCCCAAACCCAAGCGCAATTAGAGAAAGAACAGGAAAAACACTTGGGCCAAGCCCAAACAACAGCACTAAAGGAAAAATTCAATTAGGGCTTGCAAGCTTCTGTAAGCATCTAGAGTAGAGTGCGCATGCTCACCCTCACATTTTTGTAGAGACCATCTCTTTTACTCTCTATTTAGCAGTCTCTCGGATCTGATCTTCGAGAAATGGCGTTGGCGTTCGATGAGTTTGGTCGCCCCTTCATAATAATAAAGGAGCAAGAGCAAAAGATGCGATTGCGTGGCCTCGATGCATAGAAAGCTAACATTTTCGCCGGCAAGGGGGTTGCGTTTATTCACCGACCTCTGCTTGACTAAATTGGCTCACCTCATCTTTTGTGTGTTCTCTGCTCTGCCTGTAGTTTTTCCACTGCATACAAATGATGTTTATTAAACTCGGAAGCCGAATATCCAACTGCACTTGTCTGCTTCTTTTCCAATTACGTACTGAGCAACAATGTAAAACCACAGCATCGCCATAAGCGGTCAGGTACCGCAGTCGCACTTTGGACAACGTTGGGACATTTCGTTCACGAGTGGAGGCCCCGATCTGAGTCGTTTCGTTTCCATTGATCGTCACCAATTTCAAGATCTACCTGCAACTGAGACTTTGAGACCATCTCAATGACGAAAGAAAACCACGCCTTGAATGAGGAAAACAATCATCGGAATCCAATTCGCTATGATCAAATCAATAACCTTAAGTTCTTTATCGATGTGTTCAGAATCCTGGGGAGTTTGTTCTTACATTTCCTCGAGCATACCATGCAGGGTTTAATTGTGGTTTCAATTGTGCTGAAGCTGTAAATGTAGCACCTGTTGACTGGTTGCCCCACGGACAGAATGCTAYTGAGCTTTATCATGACTAGGGTCGGAACACTTCAATATCATGTGATAAASTGTTGCTTGGCGCAGCAAGGGAGGCAACAAAGCATTGAAAACTCCAAACAGCTACTGCAGACAATCAGAAGGCAGAGCAGAATAGGGCCTACGCTTGGAGCTGCCGGCTTGGTCGGAACAGAAGGCAGAAGAACGCATGTCCAAGTTGTCGCCGTCGCTGCCAGCTGCTTGCCGTTTCGTCGCCGTTGCAGAATCTGCAAAAGAAGGAGAGGAAGGAGCACGACCTCCTAGAAACAGAGTGCATGAAGACCCTTCGGTGCTGCAAATCAGCCAAAACGGAACCACYATGGCCGCCGGAAACAAAAGGCAGAAATTTGGTGGCCACTACTGGGAACCCGGACGTTGCTGTCAGAGATCAAATACGCCGCTGCAACCCGAAGCCTTAAGGGCTTCCATTGGTATTGGAATCCCTGTCTAAATTCATAGGAGT
>MEJB01000032.1:0-87370 GCA_001752375.1 Rhazya stricta
GGAGGATTGAAATTATCAGTTACCTGAAGGACCCATAGGCTAAGGTTAGTAAGCAACTCAGGTATGAAGCATTAAAATATTTGGTGGTCTATTCTGACTTGTTCAAATGAAGACAAGAAGGTAAAGTGCTTAGGCAAGGATGAAGCAGCTTAGGCTTAGCAGAGGTCCATGAAGGATTGGGTGGAATACACTAGGCTGGGTCAAAATTAAGATGGTCGCTATATCAACATGGAGTTTACTGATTGACAAAAATGATTGATTATCAAGCATACACTAAAGGCTGTAAGCCTTGCCAAAAGCACGAACTTTTGTTCAACATCCCAATCGTAAAACTTCATCCTATAGTGAAGCCTTGGCAATTCAGGGGTTGGGCCATGGAAATCATCGACAAGATCTATCCATCTTCTTCGAAAGACCACTCCTTTATCTTGGTGGCTATCGACTTCTCAACTAAGTGGGTAGAGGATCATCCGTTGACTAAAATAACTAGGTAAGCCGTCATCAACTTCATCAAACATCAAATCATCCTTCGCTTCAAGATCCCAGAGTCCGTCACAGCCGATCAAGGGATTGGTTTCACCAAAGATAAAATATCCGCCTTTGCCCAGCAATTCCAAATCGAATTGATCTACTCAACCCCTCATTACGCCCAGGCTAATGGAGAGGCAGAAGTAACTAACAAGTTACTCATCGACATGATTAAGAAGGTTGTGGAAGATAAGCCCAGGAGATGGCATGAAGTCTTGCAAGAAGTACTATGGGCTTATAGGAACTCCCATAAAACAACTATGGGTTTCACTCCCTATTAGCTAACCTACGAGCAGGATGCAGTCTTGCCAGTGGTTTAGATATTTAATAACCAACAAGGTTTCAGGTAAACAATCCCCCTCTACCTCTCTAATGACAATATCATTAAGAGCATTGAGATACAATAAATTATTTCACTTAGTTGATGGGAATAGAAAATTTAATTGAAGTGCTATTGTAAAATTTTTTGTGCTTGTTACTTTGTCTTCCTCCTTTCCTTTTGAGTAATGTTTAGGGCACACTAAATACTGGTTGAACTTGAAAACCTTTACTTCAGATCTAAACGATTGTCTGATGACATATGATAATAAAACTATCATACAATAAAAAAAATCCATGACTGTTGTATCTTAATGATACTAGTTATAACATTTGAGTAAACTAAATGAAATTTTGAACATYAGAAAATGAAAATTGAAAAGCTTTAGAGTTTTATATTACAAATTTCATGTTAGCATCATTTTAATCTTCTCAAACAATATTTCAAAAGAAAAGTGTTGATACAAGATTATTTAGCTGGAATAAGAAACCAGCCTATTTGTTATAAATTATAATAAACCTAGTACCTTTTCAACTCTTCCATCACTTGGGCGGGGTCTATGTTCCAAGTACCAGTTCTACTTTCTCTCCACTTTTTGAAGAAGAAATGCCTGATATTGTAAATGAATAGAGAAACATTTTTACTTGTAATGCGAAGAATTTGAAGTCAATTCATAGTTCCACTGCAATTTTCATTGAATATATATGGTCTTAGTCACTAGTTCATTTGCTCTTGCAAACAACAAAGCATGAGAACAAGCTAGGCAAAGAGCGCTAAAGATCTTATGGGAGCCACTCCAAACTGAATATGTTTGATCTTTATGGAGAACTATATATAATCATGAAGAAAAAAATTAAGGGTACAAAATTATATTCAAACTTATAGGCACGTCACTACTAAATGATTGGATTATCATAATATGCTTATAGGTTTCGTGCCAAATATATCGAAGTAATAACCTAGTGGTGAAGCTATTTGTGATCCTAATTCTTTTTGCAAGTTCTAAAATGAATAAGAAGGATGTGTAGTTATGAAATCACAATGATTATTATGAAAGAAAAATACTCTCACCCCATCGAATTGATAACTTGGATCAATATGCGTTGCCATGGTTTGCTACAAGATACAATATTTGTGAAATTAAGATTTGGTTATGAAATCATGTACTTTTCAAAAAATACATAGTGATGAGCCAAATGAAAATTCATATACTTTTATCCTTGGTATGCATTTGCTTGTTGTAGAAAACCTCTCGAAGCAAAATGCCTTTCCAAAATAAGCTACATGATCAAAATAAGAATGTAATATTTAGTAAATGGAATTGTATAAACTATAATATAGATCTCATGATCTATTAAAGCATATGCTCTCCTAGCCTGTCATTCAAGTCCCTCCAGTTGATAGCCTTCTGAAGCTAATTATTTTTCCAATATTTGCTGCATGGTTCAGATTAAATTCGATGCTTGCTAAGAGTAATTCAACGTTAAACAAATATAAATGATTTCAAAAAACTTTGTATAAATAATCAAGTGGGGAGAAAGGACCATGACATAATGAAAATAAAAAATAAAAGAAAATGAAGAACTAGACCAACCAAAAGAAAAAGAGAAATCAAGCTTAGATCTCCTCTAGTATAGCAAATTCGACTGGCAACAACAATTTGCTATCCATACCAAAGATCAATGTTTGGCTCTTTGCTGTGAATGGGGAAATGATATGATTCTTTGAGGTCTTAACTGGTGTTTCCATYAGCCTTCAATTTTCTGAAAGTATGAAGTGTTTGATTAGAATGTTGGAAGTGGAAAGGTATTAATACAAAGGCGACAAAGATATTAATATGTAGGCCAGGACGGTAAGACAAATAGAATAAATTATTTTTTAYGATAATGATTTTAAAATTTTTCATTTTTTCTACACAAATCAAGGAATAKTATTTATTAATTTTCCCAATATAKTTTCAATTAMTATTAGTAAAAAAATCACTAAGTTTTTATCCTATATCATAATTGTTCCAGAAAAAAAATGCTCTTTTGGATAGCTTATTAATCTTCGGCATTTTATGCTTTCTCCTATAAGATGAAAATTGAATGGTTTTCCTTGTATAATTATATATATTTGGTTATATTGGGGAATATACAATACATTTTCGTACCCTCGTGATTTCGAATTTTAAATTGCAACTAACTCCTTTTGACCAAAAAAAAAAAAAAACCAAAAATTGGTGCCACTTGGATTCCACAAAGAAGAACTAAAACTACTTTAAAAAAAATTATTTGACTTGTTTTGCTTCTCTTAATTAGGCAACTCCTTTAAAGGTCATGGTTGATGGAGAGTTTTTCAATACGGCAAGATGAGTTTGTGAGCACAAGAATGAAGTGGAAAATGGAGATAAAAATGCATTCAATGTCTTGACGTGACTTCCTTTCAATAGAAATATCACTTAAACTTGCGTCTCCAAAATACAAATTAACGTGTCAAACAATAGATTGTTGAAAAACTATTTGAAATCAAATTAGAAATAATGAAAGAGGTGTTAAAGTAATATAAGAGAGATATAGAAAAGAGAAGGTTATAACTTTTTTCAAGGAGGAATATAATAATGCTCTATAAAGTATCAATCTAAGGGGCCTAATTGTAGACTACTTAGATTACCTGAAGTAACAAATCACAATCCCATCCTATTTTTAACTCTATAAATCAAATCCTCATATAACATTAATATCTTAACATTCCCCCTCAAACTCATGATGTAGTAGCGATAACCATTGATAGGTTGCCAACTAGAAAATTGAAACGAGAAGTGAATGAGTCTTGGCGGAGAAATCTACAATATTGGAGTAAGGCGGAGGAAAAGGCAAAGTGATGGTGTCATGCTTGAAATGATGATGCATAAAATGACAATTAATCTCAATGTATTTGGTTCTTTCATGAAAAACTGAGTTGTGAGCAATATGAATAGAACTCTTGTTGTCATAATACATAGGAGTTGGACAAGAAAGATATATTCCATATTTGTAAGTAACCAATGCAATTATGAATGCCGTACCATTTTCATTATCCTGCAAAATTTCCTTAGAGATATTAAATAAGGTTACAAACCAAGGTTAATAGCATAAATTCATAAGGAACTAGTTAAACTTGGGCAAAAATAGGTATCAAAATAGGGATGTTATCTCCAGTTATCAGCTTTTCTTGATAAACTAATCTTTTTTTAGGTATATATTTAGTTTAAATTGTTCTTTTGCGTTTACTCTATTTTTATTGCTGTTGGCATACTTCTTTCCAGTTCCCTGGTATGTGTGTGTTGGCATTTATTGGTCTCCTTGTACTACAGTTTCATGATCACATTTTTTCCATCGTATACAATAAGTCCAATCCTGTTGCATCATTGTTGTAGCATCATGCTGATTTTTAGCATTTATCTAAATTTATTGAGTATGAAATAACCTTTTAAATTTGTCACCTATTTTGACTATGCTTTGATTCTATTTTAGAATTATCTGTTTATCTACTCCTCTTAAGATGAATTGTGATTTCGAATTAGTTTACATTTTTCTTGAAGCTGAATAGAGAAAACCTTTTTATTAATCTTGTTAATGCACAAATTGTTTTTTTGGAAATCCAATTTCTACTAGGTTTAGCGAGTTGACTTTTAGTTTGAGTTGCTATGAGTTACTTGTTTGTGCAAAAATAATAAATACTCCAATGCCTTGAAATACTTAGTAATTGGGAACCTTTATCATAAAATGTCGGTGTTCGTGTCAAAAAGCACTATAAGTTAAGAGTATACATAGCAACTCTATTCTTGTACCTTGGACCTAGTAACCGAGAACCTTCACCACAAAATGTCGATTTTTGCATCAAACTATTCTTGTGACATTATAGAGTAAGTTGTGCATGTTTATGCATACAGAAAAACATATTAAGAACAAAAATAGAGTTGTGCTTCTGTGTAGTACTTTTATCACCTACTCCATTGCTGCAGCATTGTTTCGAAATCCAGTTCCCAACTTTGTTTCAATAAGYTCCTTTTTAGTACTAACGTTGTGGAAATAAAAGTTTGGTGGATATAGTGTTGTAAACAAAGTCTGGAATCACATTAGTCTTTTATGTTGAGTTACRATAGCTTGTATACTTGACGTGTCATCAATCTTGGATCTTTACCATCCACATAGCCAAAATGATTCTCATAGCTAATAATTATCATGATGATTTTTCTTGCTAAATTAGTTGTTTGGATCTTAATTCGCAGTTCTTAAGGGTGGAAAACTATTGTGGCATGCTTTTTTTTTTATTAATTGCTAGAGGACTAGCAATGTTTAGGTTTGTGGTGTTGATGTGGGTGAAAAAACATTGATTCTAGGGTGCATTATTCTATTAATTACATAATTGTGCTAGTAGAACTTTATATATCTTTTTCCTAAATATTGTTATAAATCAATTATAGTAACCTTACGAGTATAAAGTATTTAATTTGCAAGTTCCATGAATATAAATCACATCAACAAGTTAGTTAAGGATTTTATAAGGAAGTCAACCCAAGACAGCAGAGTCAACAGCGATGGGCTATGACATTGTCTTGATATCGTCTTCAATGCTGGTTAATGTGCTAGAAAGTGAAAGTGGAGGGAAAAGTTAAAAGCATAAAGTAATAAAACATAAAGCATAAAATAAGCTTACAAGTAGACCGAACTTCTTAGCCAATGAGAGATTGAGATGTATATTTTGTGTGGATGCCAAAGCTTCCAATAGAAGCTTTACACAAAGATGCCAAGAGTATATTCTTAAGAAGCTAGACTAAGAGAGGAGAGGATACACTCAGCCATGGGAGTGAGAAGCAACAAAAGGAGAAGAGCAAAAATAGAAAAGAAGAAGATTGAAGAAATCAAGCGAAAAGGAAAAAGGCCATCATTTGAAAAGAAGAAGAAGAACCAAAGGATCTTCATTAAGGGGGCAAGATTTTTTTAAGATTTATTTCTTTCTATCTTTATTATTATCCCTTGAAATGATGAACATTAAATGCTTTGTATGTTCTATCTTTAATAACATGAGCTAAATATACTGGGTTGAGGTTTTTAATGAACCTTTGGTATTAATGTGTTAAGGAATATTTCTATAGAGTTGTACTGTCTTTATGTTTTATGCAATGTTGAGTAATGCTATACGGTTGTTGTTGATTGGCCATTAATGGTGACTGTGTTAACTGCTTCTTAGTTGCGAAACCTTTGAGTAGTTGAAATTATTGCATGAATGTGAGTTGAGAATTCTCATTAAAGAACCYATAGGGATATAGGATTGGCTCATAAAACCTTCAAAACCTAGACATAATAGTGCTTTGAAGTTTGGTGGTTAGCTCGGGAGAATGTCCTGACTATAACTGAACAACCAACAGACAGGGAGGTTGCAATTGCATAACATCTTGATTTGCGTGCTGGATGGTGCCCTTTGCTGTTGCTATGAGGCTGTAATAGGAATGSTATAGGTTATTGTAATACCCAGACTAAATTTTTCGTTCTTACGAACTTTATACAATTATATAATTAATATTTTAATCCACTAATTAGGTTATATTCATGATTATTATTGGTTGGTTATTTTGCAGTGAAAGGACTTGCAGGTCGTAACATTCGATGTGCCAAATTAGAAATAAATTATTATTTCTCTGATTTATTATTTGTTATGCGTTAATGTGTGAGTATATTTATCTAAATATTAAATTTATTATCTTAATTTAATTAGAGATTTTTTTGTTAATTAATTTAGGCTTGACCCATTATAGTCTATTTTCTTCTTATTTAAACCTAAAACTAGATTTGATGTTYGGTTTGGGCCTAAAAGAAAAGTAATAGACCTTAAAATTAGTYGCATATAGYTGGCTAACAAATAAAAATGGTCCACAAAAGAATTTTGGTTAGGGTTTAAGTCTAGTTTTATAAAAAAAGAATTAAAAAAATTGATTTGATTAGAAGATGACTATTCATCTTCTTCCCTAAAAAAAACACCCTCACACCCGCCTCCGTCTTTCTTCCTCTGCCCTCACTGACACTGCCCTAGTCACCGTCTCTCTCTCTCTCTTTCCCTCTCTCTCCCTCTTCTCAACCGGAGTTCGCCATTGCCGAGATAGAATTCGATCTGCTTGTATTAGATTCGTAAATGCTCGGAGAAACTTTGSAACGCGACCATTGCCATTCACACAGCCAGGCCGCACGCATCACTACTCACGACTGCACGTTGTTCTGTCCAAACCTGCATGCATCATGCGACCAATAAATCCTTCGTCGGTTGTCTTCGCCTACTGCTCGCCATGCTTGAGGTTACCTGGATCCGCACGAGTTGTCACTCGACAGGACATGAGCAATGMACCTTTGCCTTGTCGATAGCCACTGCTCTGACCTGAATCGACCATCTCGTCGRATTCAAATCTGCAGTTGTCGTCTGGATTAGGAGGAAGCTGTCCAAAATCAGGCGACTAGGTACTAGTCACCGTCTAGTTGTGCACACTGCCCATTCGCGACCAAGGTTGCTATTCGCTGCCTGGAGCACACCTCCTTTTCCYGAGTGCAATTGACCCCATTACGCCTTACACTAGATACAACAACTAGATTTTTGGGATTCAAGGTGAATCCTTTATTTTCTTCATTTAAATTGACCGAATGGCCAATCTTTTATGTCTTGTATTGATAACTATGGAAAATAATAGAATATATCTAGTACATAATCTAATGTGGAAGTTAAGTTAGTACGATGAAGTAAAAGGGCAAGTGTTTCTAAAAATATATTGGAATATAATTTAATGTGAAATTTAGAATTTGTACGATAAAGTAAGTACATTATGATTGTGATTATTATGGCTGTTTTAAGAATGGTTGGAGTTATGAAATTAATTTATCCTCCTAATAGTTCAATTATTTTCGACATGAAATTTAAATTCAAAAATTATTGGTTAATGTCACCCATGGGATGAATGATGATTGTATTAATGGTGAACACTTATGTTAAATGAATGTATTTGGTTAAAAAATTTTCAAATGAATATTCTTTGTGTAGTAATATTATGATACCTTTGGCACATTAACGTTGTGAGCAGCCTAGGCACTCCGCTAGCAATTAAAAGTAACCAAATTTACTAAGGACTTTATGTAAGTGAATTYCCACATCCTYATTAGTTATGATGCATGTGTATGTTTGTGATGATTTAATTTTTCTTATTTGAATTGAATATGAGTTCATGGTTGATATTGAAGTAAGTAAACCCCCACATTCTCGTTAATGCAAAGATGGAGCGAAAAATTGAGATAAAGATACATTCAATGTTTTCATATGATTTCCTTTCAATAGAAATATCATTTAAACTTGTGTCTCCGAAATACAACTTAATGGGACAAAGACAACTTCACTTCAAGTCATATATTTATAAGRTTGTCATTGTTCTTTAATTAGCTTCACACTTATAAATAATATTACTAATAGACAATATGAATAAATAAAATTTTAAATTAACAATGAGATTCTTCTATATTGATAGGGCAATGAAAAAATATACTAAACAGTAAATGTCAAAACTATTGTGGAGTCAGCTTATACCTAACATACAGTAACCCAGTGTCATTAAAGGAAATGAAATTTATTAGCATACATGTTTATGGTTTAAAAAATCAAATGATTTATTYGAGAACAAAAGGAAACTTAAAYRTTTCATTGCGGTGCACGCCAAATATTCTTGCTCGAGTTAAAACAATATAAAGTATAATATATTGTCATTACTCTATAAAAATACAGAAATAATGATAAGGATTACAATAACAAAACCTTGCTAAAGAAAGCAAGTTCTTAATTTGTAGTGGGAAAAGAGAAAAATATTTTTGGATTAGAAAAATGGATCATAATACAATGCTAATTGCAAGGGTTTGGACTCTGTACATGTCAAAGTTATCCCCTCACTCTCTCTGAAAATATTGTCTCCTTCTCACGCATCACGCAAATCTCCTGAAGTTAGGAATAAAAGAACTTACCTCCTCGCTTTGCTTCTTAGATTGGAAACCTCAAGCAAGTTTGTAAGAATGTTTATTCTTTTTTTATCTTTATCTACTCTCCCTTCATTCCTTAATTTTGCATAGCAGTGGGCCCAAATGTGTACTAGGAGGACCTTCCAACTTGCCAATCATTTGGAGTAGGAATCAATAACATTGAAAAGAATACAGCTATTGGCAACATGAGRTGTTTTGTTTTAGGGTGTTATTAGGCCATCATAAGCACACATTTTCTGTTCCTAAATTTGCTCAAATCGACCGGCAAAACCYAATCATCAAACTATTTTAATATAGCCTAGCGGGTAATAGATGGACATACATATATTGGCATGTAAAAATGTCTGAATAGAAGTTGCCAAGTACGAATAGATAAGTATCCATCTAATCAAAGTCATTGCAATTGAACTAAAATGCCCATGCATAGGCTACCAAAAATTAGTTCAGGTTCCTTTTCGAAATTTTTTTGTTACAACTAGAAAACATTTCATAACTGAAATGCAATTAATTGACAAAACAATCTTCCCTCAGTTGTAAATTCAATGTTTTTGACAAGGAGGCACTGTCTCAAAATCATACAGTGGAATTCCAGGACACTTCCATGTCGAACCTTGAGATTTCCTTTTGCTTTGACTAGAAGAACCTTCTCTAGTCTTTATCATTTTTCTTGCTATGCAAATTCAAAGGGAAAAAAAATGTGATCGTGATGTAACTTTATGGTCAGTAGGTCTTAACTTATTCGCAGCCTAGAAGTTATACACAATCTAATACCAAGAAGCTATGTGGAACACAAAAGTCAAATCATAACCTATTCGCTGGATAAATAAAAAAGTCAAATAACCCTAGTTAAATCATAACATGTCAAAAAGCACTATAAGGTAAGAGTATGCATAGCAACTCTTATTCTTGTAACTTGGACCTAATAAGCGGGAACTTTCATCACAAAATATCAATTTTTACATCAAACGGTTCTTGTGACATTATAGAGTAAGCTGTGCACGTTTATGGATATAAAAGAATGCATTAAGAAAAAGAAAAAAAAGAGTTTTGCTTTTGTGTAGCACTTTTATCACCTACTGCTTTGCTTCAACGTTATGTCGAATCCCAGTTCCCGACCTTATTTCAATAAGCTCCTTTTTAGTATTAATGTTTGAAAATTCAAAGTTCGGTGTATAGAGTGTTGTGAACAAAGCTTGGAATCACATTAATCTTTTACGTTGAGTTGTGATAGCTTGGATACTTGAAGTGTAATCAATCTTGGTTCTTTACCATACACATAACCAAAATGATTCTCATAKCTAATAATTCTTGTGATGATTTTTCTTGCTAAATTAGATGTTTGGATCTTAATGCACACTTCTTAAGGGTGGAATACTATTGTGTGATGCTTTTTCTAATTAATTGCTAGAGGACTAGTAATGTTYAGGCTTGGGATGTTGATATAGGTGAAAATCCATTGATTTTGGAGTTCATTATTCTATTAATTATACCATCTTTTAATTGTGCTTGTACCATTTTATATTTATTTTTCCTAAATATTGTTATAAAAAATCCATTATAGTAAAGTATGAAATATTTAATTTGCGAGTTCCATGAATATAAATCACATCAACAAGTTAGTTAAGGATTTTATATAGAAGTTAACGCAAGATCGCAGAGTCAACAGCGATGCTGTGACATTATCTCAACATCGTCTTCAATGTTGGTTAATGTGTTGCAAAGTGAAAGTGGTGAGAAAGGTAAAAAGCATAAAGTGATAAAACATAAAGCATAAGAATATGCTTGCAAGTGGATCGGATTGCTTAGCCAATGAGAGGTTGAGATGTATATTTTGCAAGTGGATGCCAAAGCAAAACAAAGACTCGTTTAAGAAGCATTAACCTAGTACCTTTTTAACTCTTCTATCACCTGGGCATGGTCTATGTTTCAAGCACCATTTCTGCTTTCTCTCAACTTCTGAAAGAAGAAATTCTTGATATTGCAAATGAATAGAGAAACACTGTTACTTGTAATCGAAGTATTTTGAAGTCAGTTCCTAGTTCCACTAAAACTTTGATTGAATACATATGTTCTTAATTACCGATTCATTTGCTCTTGCAGCTTCATGGCATTCRGTCCATTCGGATATATAATATCAATAGGGACCGCGTTCAAGATCTCTTAGGACCCATTTCCAACAGAATATGTTCCTGATCTTTGCTGAACATCAAATATAATCATGAACTGAAAATTAGGGCACTAAATCGTATTCAAACTTATATGCACATCAGTACTAAATGATCGCATTGCAATAATATGCTTACAGTTTTCGTGCCAATTATGTCGAAGTAATAACCTAGTGGTGAAGAAATACATGATCCTTATCCTTTCTGCAAGTTCCGAAATTAATAAAAAGGATGTCAAGTTTTGAAATCACAATGATTATTATGAAATTAAATACTCTTACCCCATTGCGTTGATAACTTGGAACAAAATGTGTTTCCCAGGTTTGCTACAAAATACAATACTTGAGAAATTATGATTTGGTTATGAAACCATGTACTTCTCAATAATAAATAATGATGAGTCACATGAATATTCATAAACTCTTGACCTTGGAATGCTTTGTGCTTGTTGCAGAAAACCCCATGAAGCAAAATGCTTTTCCAAAATAAGCTATAGGATCAAAATAAGAATGTAGCATCTGGTAAATGGAATTGTATAAACTATAAAATAGTTCTCAAGATCTATCAAAGACATATGCTTTTACAGCTTGACGTTCAAGTCCATCCAATTGACAGCCTTCTAAAGCTAATTGTTTTTCCAAGGTTTGCAAAGGTACATATTAGATTCAATGCTTTCTGAGAGTAATTTAAACGTTCAACAAACATAAATGAGTTCAAAGAAATTTGAAACGATTGCTGTAGATAAAAGGAAAAGACAATCAATTTGGAAAAAAAAAAAAAAAAGGCCAACCAAAAGGAAAAGAGAAATCAAGCTTACCATGTGCTCTAAGAGTGCAAATTCAACAAGCAACAGCTGTTTGCTATCCAAAATAAAGATCAATGTTTGAMTTTTTGCACTGAATGGGGAAATGACATGAATATTTGAGGTCTTCACTGGGGTTTCCATCTGCCTTCAATTTTYTGAAAGTATAAAGTGCTGATTCGATTGCTTGAAGTTGAAAGGTACTAATGTAATACAAAGGCGACAAAGCTACAAAGAGATGAAATGTTCCAACTCACACAATTATATGTATGTTAGGAAGGTAAGAAGAATAGAAGCAATTATTTTTATGGTAATGATTTTAAGCATTTCCATTTTTTTGCTAAGGATTAGTATTTATTAATTTTCCCAATATAGTTTCTATTACTTAGTTTGATTCACCTAACAAAACAAAAAACTCACTAAGTTCTTATCACATATCATAATTGTTGCAGAAAAAATGTTCTTATAATAAATGATAGTTTATTAATRTTCAGCATTTTATGCTTTCTCCACTAAGATAAACATCCTTTTGACAAAGAAAACAAAAAATTAGTGCCACGTGGATTTCCACGAAGAAGAACTATCACGTAATTTCCTTTCAATAGAAATATCACTTAAACTTGCATCTCCAAAATGCAACTTAATGTGTCAAAAAATAGATTGTTGAAAGACTATTTCAGTTCATATTAGAAATAATGACAGAGGAAGTGAGCAAGAAGAGCTGGACATTTCACTTCAAGTCATATATTTCTATGGTTGTCAACGTTATCTCCTTAGCTTCACACTTTACGTAATATTACTAATACAACATACGAGTAAAGAAAAATTTATATTAATGATGAGATTCTTCTATACTAATCGGGGAAGAAAATTACCCTTATCAATAAATGCTAAGACTATTGCGGAGTCTACCACCTCATGTGCTAAAGTCAAAAGGTTGTTCTTCCTTCTCCTCTCCCTCTTTTTCATTATATGCGACGGCGGGTTAGCAGAGAATGGGGGACCGATTCACTCTGCGTAAATTGATTGAACGCAAAAAATCTTCCACTTGCAGGTGATTGTGTTTTTCACAGGATTTCTCATTACTCATGTCACCTAAAAGAATAAAACCGTAATTCACCAGTAGAAAATTCGGAGAAAATCTCAAATTTTAGTAATAATAATTGACTTATTTGAAAACTACAAGCTTAAAGGTCCGTTAAATAGAGAAAACAAAAATTCTAGTCCTATAAGACTAGCCTAAAACCCAACTATAAATAAAAATAGATCTCCTAATCTAATACGAAGCCTAAAAAAAGTACTAAACAAATTACTAAAAATAGAAACAAATTTGAAATTTACTAAAAAAAGTTTAAAAATTGGTTAAAATTTTAAAGTCCAATTTGATATTCAATTTCTCGAACATTGTCCTACATTACTAGCCCAGTGTTACTAAAGGAAATGAAATTTATTAGCATACGTGTTTATGGCTTTAAAAATTGACATTACCCTAGAAAAATATAGAAATAGTGCGAAAGATTACAATAACAGAACACTACCAAAGACATAGAGTTCTTAATTTGTAGTTGAAAGAAATAACTATTGTATCTGAATGTTACTAGCTATAACATTTGAGTCAACTAAATGAAATTTTGCACATTAGAAAATGGAAATAGAAATTATTTACAGTTTTAAAATACAAATGTCATGTTATCATCATCTTAACCTTTTCAWACAATATCAAAAGAAAAAGTTTTGATAAAGGATTAATTAAYTGGAATAAGAAACAAGCCTATCTGTTATGAATTATTATTTCATGAACCAATTGAAAATAAATAAACCTAGTACCTTTTCAACTCTTCAACCACTTGGGCATGATCTATGTTCAAGCACCAATTCTGCTTTCTGTCCACTTTTGGAAGAAGATATTTTTGATATTGCAAATGAATAGAGAAACACCATAACTTGTAATGGAAAAAATTTGAAGTCAATTCATAGTTCCTGTAAAATTTTCATTGAATATATAGTGTCTTAATTACAGGTTCATTTGCTTTTGCAACTTCATGGGATTCAGTCCTTTTCGGATATATAATACTATAAGAACATAGGTTTTGAATAATGTCATATGAAAAACATGTGAGTCTGTCACACGATGATTTTCATTGTGTTCACACTCATGTCCTAGTATATCCTATGAATTTGTACTTATTATATGACTTCTAGGATATGTCTAGATGTATTTTGCATATATAATATTGATCTATTTGGAGTTTTTTTTCCTTAAAATAGATAGATTAGAGTACAAGTTTAATTTTTGAATGTAGGATTCAAAGTTACTCTTGTATGAAGATTCTTTACTCCTTTATAACTTGTACATTGAGTAGTCCAATCTTCATTCATCTTATCTAAGTCTAAGTATATTGTTATACATCATTTGCCATTACGTGAAGGCTGGTTAATGAAAATATAGAGAACAAAACTTGAGAACAAGCTAGAAAGGACAAAGAGTAGTATTTTCTTGGAGAAATTGTAAGTGATCCTTACTTAATATTGATCCCTGTTTATACTTGGTTTTTAGCTTACCATTGTTTCAATCTATATTGAAGATTCAATATCTCTTCAGCGAACCTTAGAGGTTGGCTTGAAAGAATTTCCAGCAGCAGGAACAGAAGGCTGTTCCGACATCTCCGTTAGCAATAATAACAGAATCATGCAAGGGCTACAAGATTCCATTTAGAACACAGTTTCTACTTTGAACGATTTATGTTTAAGTCCCTCGTAAACTTTGTAGTATTGTGAACTTCTTTTTATTTCTGGGCATGGTCCTATTGATTTAGGCATTTATGGCGAACCAAGTTAATTGTGTCTTCATTGTTGTTTGTTATCTTAATTATTTTTCAAGTAATGGTTAAACCAAGCCATTGAATAAACTTATTAATAGAAATAGAAATCAACACTTTCAAGTGATATCAGAGCAGGTTGCCTATTAATCATAATTGGGTTCGAATTCAAGTTGATTGATTCRTTTCTAAGTATGTCTTACTTATTGTTTAATTGGATTGGCATGAGTATATCGTGCTTATTGTTAGTTTGTCGATTGTGCACACAATCAGTTTCATTTTGCTCACACTGATACTGTTGTGTTTAAACTATAGATGACTTTCATGAATTTGCTGAAGGAGGTTACACCTATGGMCCTCCCTTGTTATGTGGAACTAATTACCCAATTTGGGAAGCTAGAATGAGAGCTTTATTAAAGGGTATAGATGAACGAGTTTTGGTTTCTATAGTTACGGGGTATAGTCCTCCATTATTAACTAAGGATGATAATAGCATCCCTAAAATAGTGCCTGAGTAGACTAGTGATGAATTTGATAAAGCAAATTGGATCTCTAAAKCACTAAATGCCTTATTTAATGCTGTCACTTTAAAACAAATGCAAGTAATCACAAACTGTCAAATTACCAAGGAAGCTCGGGATAAGCTAGAGACAAAGAATRAGGAACTGATCATGTAAAGAAATCAAGATTTCTTACAATTGAATTTGMAAATATGTCTATGTATGAGGATAAATCTATTACTAATTTCCATGTGAAATGGTGTGGTTTATCAAATGAATGTTATAGTCTTGGTGAATCATATTCTAATGCTATGCTTATTAGAAAAGTCTTATGCTCGTTTCCAAATAGATTCAAAGCCAAGGTCACATCCTTTAAAGAATACAAAGACATTGAAAAGATCAACTTAGATGAACTAATTGGTTTGCTACATACACATGAGCAAAATTAGAAAGGTAGAATAAGGATAAATTTGAAGACAAATTTGGTGCTCTTTCTTCTAAGCTTCTCCCAATATGAATTTTTCGAACCTCTTCCTCTGATGTTTTGGCCTCTATCTATATTTATTCTTTTCTTATCTTTCTCCCTCTCCTTTCATTCCTTAATTTTGTATACCAGTGGATCAAAATATGTATTAGGAGGACGTTGAAACTAGCTAACCATTTGGAGTAGGAATCAATGACATTGAGGTGTTTTGTTTTGGAGTTTTACTCGGCCATCATAAGTACACTTTTCTTGTTCATCGATTAGCTCGGCCAGCAAAACCTGTCATCGAACTAATTTAATATAACATAGTGGGTAAAAGATGGACATACATATATTGACATGTATAGGATTTTGTATGTATAGAAGCTGCCAAATATGAAGAGATAAATATACTTATTATATGACTTATATGATATGAGTAGATGCATTCTGCAGATATATTGGTGATCTATTTGGAGTCTTTTGAGATAGATAGATTAGAATACAAGTTAATTTTTTCACTCAGAGTTACTCTTGTATGAAGAGTCTTTATTCTATTATAACTTTTACATTGAGTAGTCCAATTTTCATRCTTCTTATCTAAATATAAATATTCTGTCACATATCATTGGCCATTACGTGAAGGTTGGTTAAAGAAAATACACAACAAAACGTGAGAATAAGCTAGACCGAGAGAAGTATTTTCCTGGAAAAATATTGAGTAATCCTTATGCAATATTAATCCCTATCTATGCTTGGTTTTTACCTTACCATGATTCAACCATATATGGAAGATTCAATTTCTCTTGAGCAAACTCTGTTGAAAGAATTTCCTATAATAGGGACAGAGTTCCAACATCTTCTTCAACAACAATTACAGAATCATACAATTAGAAGGGTGTTTTGACTTTGAATGATTTATGTTTAAGTCCCTTGTAGACTTTGTAATATAGTGATTTACGTTTTTTACGCCTGGACATGGTCCCATGGATGTAGACATTCACGACGAACCATGTTAAATTATGTCTTCTTTGCTGTTTCGTTATCTTAATTATTTTTCAAGTAATTGTTAAGCCAAACCATTGAATTAAATTATTAATAGAAGTAGAAATCAACACTTTCATGCGGTATCAGAGCAGGTTGTCTGTTCATGAGAATTGCGCTCGAATTTGTGTTGATTGATTAGCTTCTAGCTATATCTTGCTTATTGTTTTGACTTAAGTATATTATGCATGCTATTAGTTTATCATTTGTGTCCACAATCAATTTCGCTGTGCTCATACCAGTACTGTTGTGTTTAAACTATGGATGACTTTCATGAGTTTTGTGAATAGTGTTTCACCATAGACCTTCCTTGTTAGATGGAACTAATTATCAAATGTGAAAATCTAGGAAGAGAGACTTCTTAAAGGCTACAGATGAACAAGTTTAAATTTCTATTATTATTGGGTATAGTCATCCTTTAGTAAATAAGGATAGTAGTGGTGCCCCTAAACTGGTGCCTGAGTGGACTTATGATGAACTTGATAAAGCAAACTGGAACTCTAAAGCACTACATGCCTTATTTACTGCTATCACCTTAAAATAATTGCAAATAATCACAAACTGTCAAATTGCCAAAAAAGCTTGGGATAAGCTAAAATCAAAGAATGAGGGAATTGATCAAGCAAAGAAATCAAAATTAAGAGGTTTTACAATTGAATTTGATAATATGTCCATGTCTATGTCTAAGAATGATTCTATTGCTGGTTTCCATGCAAAATGGTGTGATCTATCAAATGAATGTTATAGTCTTGGTGAATCCTATTCTAACGCAGAGCTTGTAATGAAAGTCTTTTGTTTGCTTTCAAAGAGGTTTAAAGCTAATGTCAGATCCATTGAAGAAAGCTGAAACGTTGACAAGATCGACTTAGATGAAGTAATTGGTTTTCTACAAACATATGAGCAAAATTTCAAAAGGTTAAATAAGGAGAAACATACCACGAGTTTCAAAAGTATTMCTCTAGCTCACACACAAAGTGAATATATCTACAATAAATTCTCAAGAAGAAACATAAGGAAGGGTAACCTTTCAATCAAAAASTACAAAAAGGGAAAAGGAATTCAATATAAGAAATATGAAGGCTATTGACACATTCAATCAAAATGTGCCACTAATCTCAATAAGAAGGGGTTTGTTRTGATTGCTTCATTGAGTGATAATAATTATGAAGTTCAAGAAGATAAGGTTATTGTACAATGTGGCATTGATGATGAAGAAGTAGAGTCCAGTATTGATGTTGAAGACCTTCAAATTGCTATAAGGACATGTACAACAAGTGGATAATAGCTGTAAAGCAAATGAAAGCTGCGAAGATGGAAAATCTTTAACTTGTGGTAGATAATGGTTGTTTTTGCCAGAGAAGCTCAATGTTTCTCAAACAAAATTGACTCAAACTTTGAAAGAATTGGAAGATGTAAACACCATCCTACAMAAGTTCTAGACGAGTACCGGAAAACATAATTAAATCTTRCAAATAGGAAAACCAATGGGTGACTAATCTGAAATTGAATTCCAGAATATGTACCACACTGAATTGCAAGAAAATCTTCATAAGCCTTCAAACAACATGCCTTAGCTCATCCATGGTTTTAGGTTACTCTTTATACTGCAAGGATTGAATGGCCCTAAAATATCCAAGGACTAAAACATTCAAAATAGGAGAATTAGCAGTATGACAAATCAAATGAATATCAAACTCATCTCTTGTAGCTGCTCGGAAAAATTCTTGATCATCCTTACCAATTTGTCGGCGTTCATTGTCGTATTGTATAAATATTGAAAATCTTGAGTCCTTGGTTGACCATTTTGTTTTCATGTCAGGTAGTACCTTATTAATCAAAAGAGATCTTATATCTTCTTTTTTWTTTACTTGAAGTCATCGGTTTTGTCTCCCTTGTACCCTAAGTATATTAAAATTAGTCCTTTTTGTTGGCTCTTTTGTGAAAAAAATGATATAAATCAAATTTTCCAGAGAACAATACATTCCCTTGTTCATTGAACCTTGAACGAGCTATAGTTGCTAAAAACATGACCTTTGTAATAAAATTCTTGTTCTTGTTCCCGCATGAAGGTTCTACTTCTTCTGATAATAAGTAATAATGTCTAGATTTTTTTGTCATATAAATCTACTTCTCATCAATATGAACAACATTGTACATCGCCACAAAAATCAGACCATGCGGTATGGTGCCTTGATCAAGCATATGAATGCCACTGATTGCTTTCAAATTCTTTTTGCCTTGTTCCAGTGTGCTGCACGTTCATTTTGAATGTGGCTACTCTGAATCAAATACTTTGTGCTTTGACACATAATACTTATATTATATGTAGGATGTCTTGTAACCTTTATATCTGTTGGTTTCCTTCATATTTACTGCCATGACCTCCACTGGATGGCTACCACCATTTGAACAATGAAGCCAACTTGAGTAAGTAGTTTTGGTGTAGTGACTCCTATTCTACGACTGCTCTACCATGGAAAAGGTAACCTCAATATGTGAGTGAAATTCACAGTCTGGGATTTCAAAATTTAATGGGATTTCAAAAGGTAACTTCAATATAGTGACCCCTCATTCAAAATGTGGTCTTGCTTGTGTTCATTGCCAAAGCTATTGACTCAAAAGTTGTCCATTGATGTAATGCGATCTCACGAAACCAATCTTTGTCAAGCCAAATTCTTTTTCGACCACAATTTCCTGTCTTTTTATGAGAGACATCACAATCATGAATGCATATTCCTTGTTTCCATATATGTGTACTAGTTGAAAACTTTTGATGCCACCATAGCTAGCACTCCTTTTCTAAATCTTCCATTTACACCTTTATGTACAATCATGTGATAAATTGCTCGACGTTTGTCATTACTCATCATTTTCTTTTTACTCATGGTTTCTATTCCTTGTGACAATTCCACATATMTGCATTAACAAATCCTCCGCTTGAAAACACATATTGTAGCAGTGTTAGTTAAAACGCTATTTTATGAATAACTTCATAAAAAGAATGAAGCAAGACAGGAAGATAACAGGAAATGCAACTAATTGATTCACACATTTCCCAGGAGGCATAATAAAGCATAAATGAGATTTCAGCAAGAATTCGCTGACAAAACACTAAATGRCCAAAGTTGCAGTACAGCTGAAAACACTAATTATTTAGTGAATTATCAATCCTATTTTGTGTTTATCTTTTATGTCACTTAATACATAGAATTCAATATGACAAGTCTGAAAACGTGATCCATGACGAATAATCCTTTTACTAGTAAATTATACCTACTCATCTAAGATGTAAAGGACGGTTGAGACCTAAAAGAAAACCAGACATAACAAATTCTAGACCATGACAATAGCATTCAGTTACTAATCAGATGCTGTAATTATTTCTTAACCATACCCGCTCACTTTTGTTGCAGAATCTAGATAGCATTCTGTTTAAACTTCATATTAAACAGGATTTCAATTCTAAATATTGGTACCAGACAACAGGCAAATCGTAAGTACTGTATATTCAGAATATTACTTGGACARAGTTTACTGGGCAGAGGAGAAATAGCTTTCTTGAGGTTATTGAAGGAAAGAAAACAAACACCTGATGGATAAAAATACCTACTCATACACCATGTAGACATTCTCTAGAATTCCCTCTTCAATTGCATATTGGGATCTATTTCATATAAATTCACTGAGTGATTTTGCATTGTTACTGTATCGAAGAAAATTCATCTGCTTTCCTTTATGATTAAAAGAGTTGTCCATTTTGTAGCTGCAAATTCTGGTTGGGAAATCAGGAATTTTCAGAATTTTTGAGGCAAAAAGTTTGGGCTGAAAATTCTTGAAATTCATCTGATTCTAGAATCTGAAGGGATGCATTTAGACAAGAAAATGTAGTAATTTCACCCTCGCGAAAGGAACCAACCCACTTGGCCATGCAATTGAACAAGGAAACAAAATGGTGGCTCCTTACACRCAAGAGACATCGTTGGAGAACAGTGGCGGGGAAAGGGTGGGAACCTGGTAGGTCTTCCATATGTACCTTAATATTTTCTGAAGGGACGAAATTTTACTTAGCGATAGAAATTTGAGTTGATGATTAAAAAAGAAACATCATAAATCTGGTAAGGTGTGAGATGATGGCATATATTGTGTTTCCGTTGAATGGTGGTTGAAGGGAAGACAACTGACSGAGAAATCAAGACAGGGAAAGGAGAGAGATTTTCTGTTGGTAAAATTTAGAAAAGATTAATCTAATCATTTTAGTTTAATATTTTATGAAACTTAGGGGTTCTTTAATAGTGTGAAAACACCTAATATGACATTTTAGAAGGAATKAAGGACTCACTCAACATCAAGAATTTGAACTTTTATGAAATTTTAGAAACATTAAAYATATGAAATACTTTGAGATTTACTAAATTCATTCATTTTGCTCATATTTTTACACATTTGGTTMGACGGATACTTCCATTTGCATGTACATGAATTAAGAACCTACCTAATCATAGAGTTTCTTATCCATCAAAAAAAAAAAAAAAAAGTTTTAGTCAAATCTGATCTACCAAGATGTCTCAAATTAACCGTAAAATACTAGTTCCTTAAACAAAAATGTGTTTGTTTGAATCCAACAACCATTTTCATTCATTTARAATTGTTGGCTAATCAGTGTTGGCAGCTAAAACTACATCATTTGGGAACTCATCTAACCAGAATGCGTCCATAGAAATTTATAAATGAGCTGGGACATTACCCTGGCGTTGGACGGCAAAATATCCATTACAGCCTTTGGACTTTTCCTTTATTCGAATTTTATCCAGTAGTCACGTGCATGTTGAAATTTTYTGATGGCCGAAAGACAATCAGATTCAATAATATAGCTATCAATATCTAGCTCCTCTGCCATGTAGCTGCCCTGCTCTATAGCAAGGGTTTCACCATGTCCAACGTTGGAGACATATGTTACCTTTCCTATAAAAGCGGCCTCAATGTCGTTCTTGACATAAATAGGCTAGCTAGTAGGTGAAGTTCTACCTTTGGGGTAATAACCTAGTGGTGAAGCCATATGTGATCCTAATCCTTTCTGCAAGTTCCAAAATGAATAAAAAGGATATGTAGTTGTGAAATCCAATGGTTATTACGAAAGAAAACTACTCTTACCTCATCGAATTGATAACTTGGAGCAAAATGTGTTGCCGTGGTTTGCTAGAAGATACGATACTTCTGAAATTAAGACTAAAAGTCAAATGAAAATTCATACACTTTTATCCTTGGAATGCTTTTGCTTGTCGAAGAAAACCYTGAGAAGCAAAAAGCCTTTCCAAAATAAGTTATAGGATGAAAATGAGAATGTAATATTTAGTAAATGGAATTGTATAAACTATAATATAGATCATGATCTATTAAAAGCATATGCTCTCACAGCCTGCCGTTCAAGTCCCTTCAGCTGACACCTTCTCGAAGCTAATTATTTTTCCAATGTTTACTCCATGGTTCAGATAAAATTTGATGCTTCCTGAGAGTAATTCAATGTTCAACAAATATGTGAGTTCAAAAACTTAGTAAAGATAATCCAGTGGGGGGGGGGGAAATAAAAGGACCATGACACAATGAAAATAGAAAATAAAAGAAAAAGAAAAACTAGACCAACAAAAAGAAAAAGAGAAATCAAGCTTACATCTCCTACAGTATAGCAAATTCGACTGGCAACAACAATTGCTACCCATACCAAAGACCAATGTTTGGCTCTCTGCTGTGAATGGGGAAATTATTTGATTCTTTGAGGTCTTAACTAGAGTTTCCATCAGCCTTCAATTTTTTGAAAGTATAAAGTGCTTGATTAGAATGTTGCAAGTAGAAAGGTATTAATGTAATACAAAGGCGACAAAGCTACAAAGGGATGAAATGCTCCAACTCACACATAAGACAAATATAATAAAATATTTTTTATGGTAATGATTTTAAAAATTTCCATTTTTTTGCTGCAAAAATTAAGGAATAGTATTTTTTAATTTTCCCAATATAGTTTCAATTACAATTAGTTTGATTTCCCAATACAATACAAAAGAAAAAATCACTAAGTTTTTATCCTATATCATAATTGTTCCAGAAAAAAAATGCTCTTTGGGATAGCTTATTAATCTTTGGCATTTTATGCTTTCTCCGATAAGATGAAAATTGAATGATTTTCCTTGTATAATTATATATRTTTTGTTATATTGGGGAATATAGGATGCATTTTCATACCTTAATGATTTCAAATTTCAAATTGCAGCAAACTCCTCTTGACAAAAAAAAAAAAAAAAAACCCAGAAATTAGTGACAAGTTGACAACAAACTCCTCTTGACTTGTTCTGCTTCTCTTAATTAGGCAACTACCTTATAGGTCATGGTTAATGGAGAGTTTTTTTAATATGGCAAGTTGAGTTTGTGAGTGCAAAGATGAAGTGGAAGATGGAGATAAAATGCATTCAATGTCCTCGTGTGATTTCCTTTCAATAGAAATAACACTTAAACTTGCCTCTCCAAAATAAAACCTAATGTGTGAAACAATAGATTGTTGAAAGACTATTTGAATTCAAATAGAAATAATGAAAGAGGTGTTAAAGTAATATAAGGAAGATATAGAAAAGAGAAGGCTATGACTTTATTCAAATAAGAATATAATWATGCTATATAAAGTATCAATCTAAGGCGCTTATTTGTAGACTACTTAGATTACCTAAAGTAACAAATCATAATCCCAGTTTAATTCTATAAATCAAATCCTAATATAACATTAATATCTTCACATTTCCCTCAAACTCATGATRAATTAGCGATAACCATCAAGATGTTGCTAACTAGAGAATTGAAWTGAGAAGTGAATGAGACTTAATGAAGAAGTCTGCAATATGGAAATAAGGCGGAGGAAAAGGCAGAGTGATGGTGTCATGCTTGAAATAATGATGCATAAGATAACAATCAATCTCAATGTGCTTGGTTCTTTCATGAAAAACTGACTTGTGAGCAATCTGAATAGAACTCTTATCGTCACAATTTAGACTAATATCTGTAAGTAACCAACACAATTATGAATGTTGTACCATTTTCCTTATCTTGCAAAACTTCCTTAGAGATAACAGAAATGGGGTTATACGAGCCAAGGTAAATAGCATAAATTCATAAGGAACTAGTTAAAATTGAAAAAAAAAAAAAAATGGTGGTTCAAAATAGGAATGTTATCCATAGTTATCAGCTCTCTTGATAGATTAATCTTGTTTTAGGTATATATTTAGTCTAAATTGTTTCTTTTGCATTTACTCTATTTTTATTGTTGTTGGCGTACTTCTTTCTAGTTCCTTGGGTGTGTGTGTTGGTAATTTTTTAGCATTTACCTTTCCTAAAAAAGGTGGCCTGCACTTGACTAAGAATGATTAATCCAATTCCAGCTGCTTCCTCCTCGAATATTTTGCAAAAGCGACCTCAACATCGATCTTGACATAAATTGGCTAGCTAGTGGGGTGGAGATCCACCTTTGGGGATTAGGCAGAATGAGATCTTAAACCATAATGGATGAGGATAAAAGCTGAGTTGGGTGATAAGTTTGAATGAATGAGAAATGGGGAGCCATGAATCCTGCAAAGCTGAGATACTCCTTCCATTCCCCACACACCATATGAAGCCTTTACACTGCAATCCCCGAAGTCCCCAAATATTTCACATACATAAAAGGAAGCTTGGCTGCTTTTTGTTCCGGATTAGGGATGGAGTATATGCTTGTCAAATTGGTCCAAAATTAGGTTTGCACAAATAAAAATAAAAATAAAAATAAAAAAATACTGCTGAAAATTTAGGA
This sequence comes from Rhazya stricta, assembly GCA_001752375.1. Taxonomy (NCBI): domain Eukaryota; kingdom Viridiplantae; phylum Streptophyta; class Magnoliopsida; order Gentianales; family Apocynaceae; genus Rhazya; species Rhazya stricta. The sequence goes on from MEJB01000032.1 coordinate 24,496, forward strand.
GCATATGGTTTTGTTGAACTAACAAATATAGTTAACATACTTTCATGGATAAAATCGTATAGTAGAGAGTAAGTTAATCTTCTCATGGACTCGTCGAGTCAATTTCTTTTAGATAAAAATGGACATCTTATTGATTATTCTCTAATCGATAGACAACCCTAGAGATAGCTCATAAGATTTAATATTGACAACAATAAGAACTAGAGAGACTTAATTCATAATCAACAAACTCAAACACTGATTTGTTTTAGATTAGATCATTCACTCTCATGACAAGCATATACTCACTTAAACCAAACAAATAATTTCAGATTTGAAGGTTTAACTAGCTGCAAAGTAAACGGGTTTAATCAAATAATAGTACCAAATTATGGAATAAATTGATAATAGATGAACTTTCCTGAGGTTAAGAAAAATAGATCTCACGATTCTTAATGAATCAAGGCATTCATAGCACTTCAATCAGAATAAAGTTTAGCACGTACTCATGGGGAAATATGATAGTCTAAACTCAATGATTCTTTCTGCAGGTCTATCCCATATAAAGATATCCAAATCTATCTAAAAAAAGGTATTCTATAAGTTTCAGAAAACTAATTACAAGGGATATATATCCAAAAATCCTCCCAAGATACAAGGAAATCTTCAAGAGATCCAATTAGCATGGATTTGGTTCCAAAAAATTCGTCCATCATGTATGCCTACTTGGTAGCTTAAGAGCTTTTCTAGTTTTTTTATAGTTTRTTGCTCCAAATTCCATACAAATTGTATATTTCTTTCTGAAATATTACAAAGAGCCCTAAAATTATAAATTTCATAAAATCACATAACTAGTGCGATATACATATCCATAATTCATCAAATATCCAACAAATATCACACTAAATAGATTCTATCAATTCTCGACACCTAAACGATGCCTGTTCTCAAACATCCCCAAAAACTCGAAAAAAGAAAAAGAACAAGRGAATCAACACCAACATATAATAGACAAATCCTACTGCCCTCAAAACTTGTTCAACTAATGCACAATCATAGGTAGGCCATAACCAAACATAAGTCACATGTAGTACAAACAACTCGATCAAAGCAAATGTCATGCCTCTTAATAATTGCCTCAAAGTCAAAGCATACAGTTCTCAACCGCACTCAGAAGGACAAATACTCTCAATTTCTTGAAAGTACATACAGGTTATAATCACTCAAGTTTACACAATAGATGACATTACTATCAGCTTCCATATATATGACATCGCCACCATTATAATGCAAAATTCATACACCAATCAAAGGATCTTTATTTGGTTTTAATGGTGCTCAGGTTAAATACATAAATCTTGCGGATCTTCTTGTCTCACCATTTTGACAACTCTTTTTCTCAAATAATCCATGTATGACAAAGTAGCTCAAGATTCTCAATAATTCATCACATTGCTACTACTTGCAAGCATCGATCTTTTTTCATTTCGCACTCTCTTTTTTCTCTACTTTCTCTTTTTTTTCCTTTGGTTTCTCTCTTCTTTTGATTTCTTTTCTTCATTTGATGACATCATTCCTTCATAAGAGATTGCAAACTATAATTGACATTTTTTCATGTATTCCACTATGTATCTTAATTACCAATCAACTAATTATGCATTCCTTTGACACTTGGATTTATAGGTGGTCTACAAACAAAGAAAATGGCTAAGATTTAAATGTTAGTAGTTTAGTCAAAGAAAAGGGTAAAAAGGCTCAAAGAGGTTTACGAGSGAAAAATTAYAAGGGTTGGTTATTTGAAGGCCAAAAATGGTATTCATAAATGCCTTAATCATTTTGGTATATAGATCTCACTAATGCGGTCTTGATGYGGATAATGGTGCAAGTTCTAGAATAATCACCTATTCTGCAACAATCACTCATTAAAAAATGTAAAATTTGAGCATATAGAATGGATTACTCTGTTTAAGCTCAGTTCTAACTTTTAAGCGGGCTTTTAGGTTGATACATGCATGTTCATCATGCGAGGTGCTTAAGGAGGATAATACTTATGCTCGAAATAACTACTTATATATGTATATAAAATAGAATTTCAACACAACAATTAATATACAAAACATTAGAAATTTGGAGATCCTAAAACACCTAAACTCATAAACGAAAGCAAAAGGAAAGAGAAAGAAATAAAATAAAAAATAAATATTTTTTTATTTTTCCATTTTTCTAAAGGGCTATACTAATAAGAAAATAAAACACAAAGTGTGCCACACACCTACATGGTTCATGGTCCCCAACGAATCACCAGATAAAGGAAAGGTAAACAAAGTATGGACATGAATTACCACACCACAAAAACAAGAAAATAAAAACAAAAGAAAGAAATGAGAAGACAAAGGACAAGTTTGAGAGAGACCACCCTATGGTGGAGGACTAGAGGAAGGGTGGTGAAATCCATTCTGCTCAAGGCAGCTCATTGTCATTGCTGTCCAATGAAGAAGAAGAGGATTGGCGATCAAAGGTGGTGGGAGAGGACCAAAGGCAACAACAATGATTGCCAGTTGCAAAAAGTTGTAACTGATGGTGGCAAAGCGGTTGATGTTGGACAAAAGTCAGTGAAGAGATGGGGTGGCAGCTATAATGGAAATGAAAATAACAGTTAGGGTAAAAAAAAGAGGGGTAAAAAGAGAAAAAAGAAAGAAATAAAAAAGGAAAAATAGAAGAAATAAGAAAGAATAGAGAAAGAAATAAAAGAAAATAGGGAAAAAAAGAAAATTCTTTTTGGGATTTTTAGGACTTTATTTCTTTTTGGTAGACAATATCCATATGGGCATATGGAATTTTGACTTCGCTGCTTGATGATTGAAGGTCTCCAGTACATAAAAGTTTAGAAAAACCATATGGGCTAATGATAAATTCGGTTGAATTGGCTTCAAGCTAATGTATGGGCATATGGTATTTCAAGTCCACTTCTGGAAAATCCTGTTGAACTTGGAAATGTTAACTATGGAATTTTTCTTGAAAAGCCTAAGGAAATCCATTAGCACTAAGTAAGGAAGAATTTGAGTAAGAAAACTAAACGAAAAGCATTGAAAGTGTATCTCCTTTTAACAAGAGTCATTCTTTAACGTCTTTTGCTAGATGCTTGTCTTGTTCAAATTAATTGATACTAGTTGAACCAAGTGTATCTCCTTGAAATTGGAGATCCACATGCATGATCCATCATCAAGAATTTATGCATCCCCTCAATAGTGAAGTTTCTGTTAAGAGAAACTTTCAGGTAATAATCCCTTATCCAGATAAAAGAATTTATGCTTTTGGTTGATAACATATGGACCCTACAGTTTGGGTGGCAGCTGGTTTTTGAGGATATTTGAAACATTATCACCCACAAATATCAATTCATTACCTTTCAACTTGCTCTTGTTGATTCGCAACTCCTGAGGAGACTAAATATAGTGAGGTATTTGAATTATTGAATTAGTAAAGGGGCATTTTCCTCAATCTTGTGAAAAGCCTCAAGAATTTCCTTCTCTTCCTCTCCTTTCTTGAGTTTAGTCAATCTAGACGAGAATGGAAGACTTGTCACTAGTGTCTATGATCATTCATCATCAAGTATTTTTCGTTACGCTATTTCTGTTTGGGGAGCAATTGTTTTCTTCCCCTCTTGTTCATTTTTTGATCATGCCAACTTGCCAAGAAAAGGTTGTAAGATTAGTATCTTAGTCTTGACAAATTATGTACTTACCTCATTAGGAGAAGCTTCTATTAGCTTTAACTCATTATCTTCGTTGTGTACTTTCTCCTTAGATGAAGTACTTTTCACCTCTTTTTCACTTCCTAGGGTCATGGCACTCACATTTTCTCTTGGTTCTATATCAACATGAAAAATGCTACTCTTCTTCATTTGCTTCAAGTGTACTAACATGGGTTGCTGCATTGTACATAAATGTTCTCCACTCTTTTTGAAGCCTTTGTCTTTCTTGGTAGTACCTTTCATTTTCCTATTGCATCAACTTAACATTATTCTCTATTTTTGTAACAATATCTTCAAGAGGCCTACTTAGCTCTTGATTTGGAAAGGGCTGTTGTGGTGGACTTGGCTGCCAAGATTGATAATGTTGGAAATTCGTTGGTTTTACTATATAACTGAAATCATGATAATCACTCCATCCAGGATTGTAATGATCTCCATAAGGATTATACTGTGAGGGGCCTAGGAAATCCCCATTTAGATTGGCATACTCATTTGGATCATATCTCTTTGGGGTGGACCTGGAAATCCTTCATTTGCATTGGCATAGTTATAGGGATCATCACAAAGTATAGCACATTGATCAATAGGACGACATATGTTTGAATAAATACTGCAAGCCCTTATTTCTTGCCTTTTTCCTATAACAAGACCTCTTACAAAAATAGTTCGTTCAGCTAATTGTTGTTTCGGGGAAGAGACACTTACCTCATGTATACCTTATCCAAATCCATAGGGTTTGAATTGCTAGCCATAGCGGAATTCATATTGATGATCAATGAGAAATTAGGTCAACAAAGCACGCATCAAAAACAAGGAAACATTTTTTGAATGAAATAAACTGCTTAAAACTAATTTCCCGGCAATAGTGACAAATTTTATGTGTCTTTAAACTACCGAAACTAATTAACCTACTCTCAACGCATAAAGTCATACAATGGAGAATAAAGTCATCTCCACAGTGAATTGGTAAGTCAATTTCTTTCAAATAAAATACGAGAAATGGGGGTTTGGAAATACTATTACACTAAAATTATTCTAAATCTAGCAGATCACAAGAATATAAAGAAATAGCAAAAAAAGTGTAGAACACAGTATATYAGAAAGATGTAGTTAAAGTCCTAATTCCACCTTTATTACACTCAATCAATCATAAACGCAAAGATAACTCGAGTACCATAAAAATTGGTTATAGTTGTTTGGGACGTCCTCTAACAACCAATAATCATTAAAGTGTTGAAATTTTAAATCACTACCGGATTGAAAGTGTATTGTATATTCTAAAAAATAACCATGTATAAACAATTATCCAAGGAAAACCATTCAACGTTTATCTTATTGGAGAATACATAAAATGCTAAAGATTAATAAGCTATCCCTGTAAGCATTTTTCTGGAACAATTAGGATATTGGGATATAGGATGAGAACTTATCGATTTTTTTTTTATTGTATTGAGTGAATTTAGCTAATAATAATTGAAATTATATTGGGAAAATTAATAAATACTATTTCTTAATTTGGGCAGCAATGGAAWTTTTTAAAATTATTACCATAAAAACAATTGATTATAKTTTTCTTATGGWCTAGACCTACATATAAGTATGTGAGTTGGAGCATCTCATCCTGTTGTAGCTTTGTCGCCCTTGTATTACATTAATACCGTTCAACTTCTAGCATTCAAAGCAAGACTTTATACTTTCAAAAATTGAGGGCAGATGGAAATTCTACCTAAGACCTCAAAGATTCATGTCATTTCCCCATTCACATCAAAGAGCCAAACATTGATGTTTAGTGAGGATAGCAAACAGCTGTGGCCAGTCAAATTCACTATACTAAAGGAGATGGTAAACTTTATTTCTCTTTTTCTTTGAATTGGTCTACTATTTTAAAAATTTTAATTTTTTTATTTTGACTGCATCATGGTCTTTTTATTTTTTATCTTTTCCATCTATCTACAGTAATATTTTCTAAAAATTTTGAACTCATGTATGTATGTTGAACATTCAATTACTCTCGGCAAGCAGCAAATTTAATCTGTACCTTCCAGCAAACCTTGGAAAAACAATTAGCTTCAAAAGGCTGTCAATTGGATGACTTGAACGTTAGGCTGTAAGAGCACATTCTTTGATAGATCATAAGAACTATATTACAGTTTATACAATTCCATTTAGCTCACTAGATTAACTTATTTTGGAAAGCAAAGGCATTTTGCTTCGCAAGGTTTTCTACACTAAGCACAAAGCATTACAAGGGTAAGAGTTTATGAATTTTCATTTGGCTCATCAATATTTATTTATTGAAAAGTACATGATTTCATATAGTCATTTTGATTTCGTAAGTATTGTACCTTGTCAACACATTTTGCTTCAAGTTATCAAATCCATGGGGTAATAGCACTTGCTTTCATAATAGTTGCTTTGATTTCACAACTTAAGATCCTTTTTATTAATTTTGGAACTTGCAAAAAGGATTAGGATCATATACTACTTCACCACAAAGTTATTACTTCGATATATTTGGCACGAAACCTGTAAGCATATTGTTCAATGCGATCATTTAGTATTGACGTGCATATAAGTTTGAATAAAATTTCATAATATGATTTTCATTTCATGATTATATACAATTTTCAGCAAAGATTAGGAATATATGCGGTTGGGAATGCCTTCGGATGTGTCGTTAAATCATCAAATATAATTAACCTACTCTCGATGGATAAAAATTGTATAGTGGAAAGTAAGGTCGTTTCCTTAGGGAATCGGTGAGTCAATTTCTCTAATAAGTAAAAAAATGAACAATAAGGGTTTTGGAAATATTCTAAATTAACAATTTATTTAAAATAAGTAAATCACAAGAATACGAAGAAATAGCAACAAAAGTGTGAAAAAAATATATCAGAAGTATCTAATTAAAGCCACTAATTATCTTGATTCTACTAAACCGATCATAGATGCAAGAATAACTCGATTACCATAAATAAAATTGTTATGGTTGGACCCTTGCTAACAATCGACCTCTTCTTACTGTTTTTGTGCTTAAGACAACCCCTTATTGACCACTCCCTCATTTGGAAGACAACCTACGAAAACTCTAGGATTTTGGTCTTATGGCAGCATTAAATTATAGAGAGATCCAGTTTATAGTCAACAAACTTAGACAATTGATTTATTTTTTGTTAGATTATCTACTCTTATGACAAGTATTACACGGTGTAGGTAGGCATAACCCCTATCAAATTACCACTAATTTAAGTCTAACAAACAATTACAGATTTGAAGGATGCAAAGTAAAGAGTTTAATCAAATAATGGTACCAAATTATTGACTAAATTCAATAATCAAACTTCCCCAAAATTAGAGAGTAAKTAAATATTTACAATAATTCAAAACGTTAAAACAACTAGATATCACGACTTTCTATGAATCAAGGCTTTCTTAGTACTTCAACTGGAATAAAAGAGTTTAGCATATAGTGATGGAGAAAAAGCAATAAGTCTGTAAAAGTTGAATRTAGAATGTCTCAGCAAGTTACGAGGTGTGTGCCATGTGCATTTACAAAATATTCAWGTCTGCATAATTATCAAAATCKAATAACCACATTTTCAAAAAAAATGCATCAAACCATTTAGTGCTCAAAACATATTAAAATTAGAGTAGCAGTTGCTTAAGCTATGTGTAAGCTCAAAAACTATTCAAGGTCATATCAAAAGAAATTTTAGATTTCAAAACACTTGATATCACGACGTGTGATAGAAAATCCCCAACTACCACCTGTCTGATTTGGTGGAGTTAGAATTACCAGTGTTACACCAAATTGCGCATGAAACTTTCAACCGTTCAACAAACACAAGCAAGAGTACYTGCTAGCTAGGTTACTAAGGAATCGGACGTCCCTAGATTAAACCTCCTAATCAGGGGCACAAACGTTCATAAGTGAGCCATGGGTGYCACATAGCACATCGACCATTGACTAGATGTGTTCTGGTTCCACCAAGTCTTCATCCAAGAGTGGCTATCTTCGAGGGCTGATGCCTCATGATTCAAGAGGTGGCTCATACTAGTTACCAGCGAAGTACAACATTTTGCTCATTTGTCTAGCCTATTGAGACAACTGATAGAGTACTCATCTTCCACAATTAGATCCACAATCAAAATTTTATAAATCACAAATCCTCAATCATGAGGTTCATAATCACAAATTCTCRATCACAAGGTTCCCAATCACAATGTCGAAATCAAATCCAAGTCTCAATATCAAATCAAATAGCATTTGCAATATTTGGAATGTCTTAGCAAATCCACACTTTTAATTCAAATCAATGCACACTTGTACTTTGAAAATGTAGTAAAATCATGCATTCTGAGATTTAACAAAAATAAGAGGATTCATATCCAAGCGTATAAGAAATCATTAAAAACATGTCTAGAATATGTTTGAAATAAAACATGCATTTTTGAGAAGTTTAAAGACAGAGGGACTCACCTGTGCTTGCAAATTAAACAGCTAAAACTCTGAATTAAAGCTTCCGAAAAGATATATGGAAACTACCCTTTAGCTGAGTTATAATTCGGTCAAGCTATCTCACCAAAATATCACACATAAGGTCGTCTACCATGTTGTTTGCCTAATGCTAGTAGTGTTCGGTAAATCAGACATAACATGAGTCCTGGTTCTAGTTTCCTTACCAATCTTATATGAAAATTAACATAAGATAGTAAGATACTAACTAGTTACACTTAATTCTAAGCAACAGACATATTACAGTTTGGTTGCAAAAATAGGTTCGGTGCCTTATCGACTAAACATTCTAGTTTCAATGTTTTATTTATAATTGGGACTTTACTTAGGGGAATTTTTTTTAAAAAAAAAATTCCCATTCTATTCTGATGACATTAAGGAATATATCTAGGTAAAATCAAAACCTAAAAATACGTATTTAACTCCCAAATTCAATACAATAGAAGAGTGAAATAGGGGAATTCTGATCAAACATGGTGAGGTTGTTTTGGTCATATCTTTCCTTCTGCTTATTCTAATTATGCAAAAATAGTCCCAATTTGTTCTTTATATTCATCTCTTCTACCCACTGTAGCTCTTATGAATAATTTCAGCTAGTAACCAATTTAGAAAGTAGAAAGATATTCAAGTGTTTTGCTAGGCACCCAGACTGGAAGTGGCAAAAGAGAAGGTCTCAATATTTCTATCATATCACGGGTTATACTTATTCAAAGTAGGCAACATTGCTCACAAAATACTCCTGAAACAGTATGCTATCCAACCAATAACATATGCAAAATTCTAACACATKGTTGAACCATAAACATCCCAATAAATTACGAAAATAAACATGTTATGAATTTTGTTAATTAGTTTTGTAAAATTCATAACTCAATCATTTACTAAGGCTATGACAGTGTTTTTTTCTTGTTGTTTTAATACCAAGAAGCAGCAGTACAACATAGCATGATCAAATCTAGATTTCACAGTCACTCTAAACAAAAATAGAACCGAAACAAAATGCACTTAAACTATTTCCAAAATTTTCCAGCAATAAACCACATGTCAAAACCTTCTCATCTCATTGCAAMCACAATCATGCTATTCAAACTAACATWTGTTCCAATTGAACCTTGGCAAGCTGAATTTCTTTATTTCAGAGCTTCTTAATATTTGTCTCCACTACTCGTACTGGTCTTTCCTCGTACAACAGATTAGGGTGCAATTCGATTTCTACCCCATTTATCACATGATATGGTGATAGGTTGTATTTCTTAAGTGGAACTACCTCTCATATAATAACCAACAAAGTTTTTGGTAATCAATCTGGCACTACCTCTCTTATGAAACTACGAATAAGAGCATAAAACTTATTGTGCTTTTTACTTTCTCTTCCTCCTTTCCTTTCAAATAACATCTAGGGCATACTGAATACTTGATAAACTTGAAAACCTCAACTTTGGATCTAAACTTCTTGCCTAATGGCATATGGTAATAAAACTATCATAAAATAGAAAAAGTCCATTACTACTGCATTTTAATGATACTAGTTATAATATTTGAGTCAAGTAAATGAAAATTTGAACATTAGAAAATGGAAAAATAAAAGCTTTACATTTTTATAATGCATATGCCATGTTAGCATCGTCTTAAATTCTCATATAGTATTTCAAAAGATACAGCGTTGATACAAGATTAATTAGCTGGAACAAGAAACTAGCCTATGTATTATAAATTATAGTTTCATGAAACAATTGAAAATAAATAAACCTAGTACCTTTTCAACTCTTTCATCACTTGGACATGGTTATGTTCCAAGCACCAGTTCTGCTTTCTCTCCACTGTTACTTGTAATTGAAAAATTTTGAAGTCAGTTCCTTGTTCCACTAAAATTTTCATTGAATTTATGTTCTTAATTACCGGTTCATTTGCTCTTGTAGCTTTATGGGACTCAGTCCATTTTGGATATAAACTACCAACAGGGACTACRTTCAAGATCTCTTGGGACCCATTCCCAACAGAATATGTTCCTGATCTTTGCTGAAAAATAAATATAATCATGAACTGAAAATTAGGGTACTAAATTGTATTCAAACTTATATGCACGTCGCTAATGAAAGATCACATTGCAATAACATGCTTATAATTTTCGTGCCAATTATATCAAAGTAATAACCTAATGGTGAAGCAATATATGATCCTAATCCTTTTTGCAAGTTTCAAAATTAATAAAAAGGACATCAAGTTGTCAAATCACAATGATTATTACGAAATTAAATACTCTTACCCCATCGCATTGATATCTTGGAGCAAAATTAAATACTACTTGAGAAATTAAGATTTTGTTATGAAACCATGTACTTTTCAATGAATAAATAATGATGAGTCAAATGAATATTCATAAACTCTTACACTTGGAATGCTTTGTGCTTGTTGCAGAAAACCTCGCGAAGCAAAATGCCTTTACAAAATAAGCTATAGGATCAAAATAAGAATGTAACATTTAGTAAATGAAATTGTATAAACTATCAAAAAGTTCTCATGGTCTATCAAAGGCATATGCTCTTACAGGCTGACGCTCAAGTCCATCCAATTGACAGCCTTCTGAAGCTAATTGTTTTTCCAAGTTTGCTGCAAGGTACAAATTAGATTCGATGCTTTCTGAGAGTATTTTAAATCTTCGACAAACATAAACGAGTTCAAAGAACTTAAACGATTGTTGTAGATAAGGAAAAAAAAAAAGATAATCAAGATGGCAAAAATAAAAAAAGGACCATGACGCAATCAAAATAAATAAAAACGAAAAGAGAAATCATGCTTACCATGTCCTCTAGTATTGCAAATTCAACAGGAAAAAGTTGTTTGCCATCCAAAATAAAGATCAATGTTTGACTCTTTGCATTGAATGGGGAAATGACGTGAATCTTTGAGGTCTTAACTAGAGTTTCCATCTGCCTTCAATTTTTTGAAAGTATAAAGTGCTGATTTGAATGCTTGAAGTTGAAAGAAACTAATGTAATACAAAGGTGACAACGTTACAAAGAGATGAAATGTTCCAACTCACACAATTATATGATGTCAAGAAAGTAAGAAAAATAGAATAAATTATTTTTATGGTAATGATTTTAAGCATTTCCACTTTTTTTGCTGCGCAAATTAAGGAAAGATTAGTATTTATTAATTTTCCCAATATTGTTTCTATTTATTATTAGTTTCATTCACCCAATACAATACAAAACAAAAAATCACTAAGTTCTTATCATATATCATAATCTTTCCAGAAAAAGTGCTCTTATGGATAGTTTATTAATATTCAGCATTTTATGTTTTCTCCAATAAGATAAACATTGAATGACTTTCCTTGGACAGTTATATATATTTGGCGATATTGTGCAATATACAATACATATTCATTCTGTAGTGGTTTCAAATTTCAAATTACAACAAACTCCTTTTGACAAAAAAAATGTCTTTGCCTTTTTCTTCTTCTCTTAATCAGTGAGCTTCTTAAAAGGTCATGGCTGATGAAGAGTTATTTAATATTGCAAGATGAGTTTGTGAGTGCAAAGATGAAGTGGAAAATTGCGATAAAGTTGCATTCAATGTCCTCACKTGATTTCCTTTCAATAGAAATATCACTTAAACTAGCCTCTCCAAAATACAGCTTAATGTGTCAAAAAATTGATTGTTGAAATACTATTTCAGTTCATATTAGAAATAATGACAGCGGAAGTGTCCAAGAAGACCTGCACATTTCCCTTCAAGTCATATATTTCTATGGTTGTCATTGTTATCTACTTAGCTTCACACTTTACGTAATATTACTAATACAGTATTCAAGTAAAGAAAAATTTACATTAATGATGAGATTCTTCTACAATGATCAAGGAAGAAAATTATCCTTACCATAAATGTCAAAGTTATCCCCTCTCTCTCTCTCTCTCTCTCAAAATATTCTCTCCCTCTCAAGCATCACTCAATTCTCTCTCAAGTTAGCAGAAAAAAATTGACCTCTTTACTTTGCCTTTTAGATTGAAAACTCAAGCAAGTTTGTAAGAATTTTTATTCTTTTCCTAACTTTCTCCCCACTCCCCTTCATTTCCTAATTTTGTATAGCAATGGATTCAAATGCGTACTAAGAGGACCTTGGAACTGGCTATCCATTTGGAGTTGGAATCAATGACATTGAGAACAATTAGTTCGATCAGAAGCATTTTTTTACTTGCGTGAGTTGTTTTTTCTAGGGTTTTACTAGGCCATCATGAGCTTTCGGTTAAATACAAAAGCTAACACATTGCACGTGACTTCGTATAACTGGATTGTGTATAACTTGTTGACCAACAACAAATTAAGACCYACCCACCCTCCATAAAGCTTTTCGTGATTATGTGTGAGGAAAAATTACTAATCCATATCTAGTCATCATTTTTGTAGACATAAGTTGTATTTTTTGCCTCTTTCATAAACTAATAGATTATCAATAATGCCTATTTTAATTGTGCACAGAAATTGATAAATGATTGTCCTTGACTTAGATATATAATAACCTACAATGGTTTTTGTAATCAATCCCGCTATACCTCTCTACTGACACTATGAATAAGAGCATAGAGATAGAGTAAATCATTTCACTTAGTTGATGGGAATGAAAAAATAAATTTAGTGCTATTGTCAAATTTTTTGTGCTTGTTACTTTCTCTTCCTCCTTTACTTTTGAGTTTTATGTTTAAGCCATACTAAATACTGGATGAACTTGAAAACGCGACTTCAAATCTAAACTGCTTGTCTAATGGTATATGGTAATAAAACTATCATAAAATAAAAAAGTCCATTATTATTGTATCTTAATGCTACTAGTTATAACACTTGAGTCAACTAAATGAAAGTTTGCACATTAGAAAATGGAAATGGAAAAGTTTTACAGTTTTAAAATACAAATATCATGTTATCATCATCTTAATCTTTTCAAACATTATGAAAAGAAAAAGTGTCAATACATGATTAATTAACTGGATTAAGAAACAATCCTATTTTTTATTAAATTATAATTTCATGAACCAATTGAAAATAAATAAACCTASTACCTTTGCAACTCTTCCATCATTTGGGCGTGATCTACGTTACAAGCACCAGTTCTCCTTTCCCTCCACTTTTGAAAGAACAAATTTTTTATATTGTAAACGAATAAAGAAACACTGTAACTTGTAATGGGAAAAATTTGAAGTCATATCATAGTTCCACTACAATTTTCATTGAATGTATATTGTCTTAATTACAGGTTTTTTTGCTCTTGCAACATTATGGAATTCAGTCCTTTTCGGACATATAATACTATAAGAACATAGGTTTGGAATAATTCAAATGAAAAACATGTCATTCTGTCACAYGACGATTTTCATTGTGCTCAYACTCATGTCCTAGTATGTCCTGTGAATTTGTACTTATTATATGACTTTAAGGATATGTCTAGATGTATTTTGCATACATAATATTGATCTATTTGGAGTGTTTTTGAAATAGATAGATTTGAGTACAAGTTTAATTTTTGAATAGAGGATTCAGAGTTACTTTTGTATGAAGATTCTTTACTCCTTTATAACTTGTTCATTGAGTAGTCTAATCCTCCTGCACCTTATCTATGTCTAAGGATTTTATTATACATCATTGGCCATTACGTGAAGGCTGGTTAATCAAAATATAGAGAACAAAACATGAGAACAAGCTAGAGAGAGATTAGTATTTTGTTGGACAAATTTTAAGTAATCCTTACTCAATATTGATCCCAGTTTATGCTAGGTTTTTACCTCGTCGTTGATTCAATCGTATATGGAAGATTCAATTTCTCTTTAGGGAACCCTGGAGGCTTGCTGAAAGAATTTCTAGTAGTAGAAACAGAAGGTTGTTCCAACATCTCCGTTAACAACAATCACAAAATCATACAATGGCTATAAGATTCAATTTGGAAGATAGTTTCTATTTTGAACGATAACTTTGTGATATAGTGAATTTCTATTTATGTATGGCCATGGTCCTATTGATGTAGGCATTCACACCGAACTATGTTAATTGAGTCTTCATTTTTGTTTGTTATCTTAATTATTTTTCAAGTTTTTGTTAGACCAAACCATTGAATCAACTTATTAATAGGAGTAGAAATCAATGCATTCAAGTGGTATCAGAGCAGGTTTCCTATTTATCAGAATTGGATTTGAATTTGAGGTGATTGATTAGCTTCTAAGTATGTCTTACTTATTGTGGAATTCTGCCATGAGTATATTGTGCTTGTTGTTGTTTGTCAATTGTGCCCACAATCAATTTCATTATGCTCACACTCGTACTATTGTTTTTAAATTATGGATGAATTTCATGAGTTTCATGAAGGAGATTATAACCATAGACCTCCCTTGTTATGTGGAACTAATTACCCAATATGGAAAGTTGGATCGAGAGCTTTCTTAAAGGCTATAGATAAACAAGTTTTGGTTTCTATAGTTACAGGGTATAGTCCTTCATTAGTAACKGAGGATGATAATAGCATCCCTAAACTGGTGTCAGAGTGGACTAGTGATGAATTTGATAAAGCAAATTGGATCTCTAAAGCACTACATGCGTTATTTAATGCTATCACTTTAAAACAAATGCAAGTAATCACAAACTATCAAATTACCAAGAAAGCTTGGGATAAGCTAGAGACAAAGAATGAGGGAGATGACCATGTAAAGAAATCAGAATTTAGAAGTCTTACAACTGAATTTTAGAATATATCTATGTTTGAGGATGAATCTATTACTAATTTCCATACGAAATGATTTGATTCATCTAATGAATGTTATACTATTCATAAATCCTATTCTAATGCTATGCTTGTCAGGAAATTCTTGTGCTTGCTACCAAAGAGATTCAGAGTCAAGTTCACATCCATTTAAGAATACAGAGACATTGAACAGATCAACCTAGATGAACTAATTAGTTCGCTACACATATATGGGCAAAATTTGAAAGGTGGAATAAGGAGAAATACACCACAAGTTTCAAAAGTATTGCTGTAATGCATACATAAAGTGAGGAACTACAGTAAATTATAAAGAAGAAGCACAAGAAGGGTGGCCTTTCTATCAAAAACTACAAAAAGGGAAAAGGGATTCAATCCAAGCAATGTGAAGGCGATAGAAATATTCGATCAGAATGTGCTAATACTCTCAAGAAGAAGGGATATGCTACGATTGCTTTATGGAGTAATAATGGTAATGAAGTTCAAGCGGATAATTACTTGACCACAACTACCTAGCATTTGTGGTGAAAGATTCAAATAAGGATGGTATACAATGTGACATTGATGATTAAGAAGTAGAATTCGATGTTGACGTTGAAGACCTTCAAATTGCTTATGAGGACATGTACAATAAGTGAATAATATTTCTGAAGCAAACCAAAGCCACAGAGATGGAATATCTTCAACTTATGGTAGATAATCATAGTTTAATTGAGCAAATTAAAACATTGCAAGAGGAGCTCAACGTTTCACAAATAAAATTGACCCAAACTTTGAAAGAACTGTAAGGTGTAAACAACATCCTAAAGAAGTTCAAGAAGAGTACCACAAAACTTGATCAAGTCTTACATATGGGAAAATCAATGGGTGCAATTTTTGGAACTGGATTCCAGAATGTGTGCCACACTAAACCAGATGTGCTCACAATGACATAGGATGGAAAGTTCCAGCACAAAAAGGAAGAATACAAGGTACCAAATTTTATTCCTACGTGTCATTTTTCAGGAAAATAAGAGCATATTAGGCCAAAATGTTATAAGCTTTGGTTCTAAGTGGATAGGATGATTATTGAATCAAACTTTGACATTCCCCTCTCTAGAGGGAAACAACTGATTAAAATGAAATGGCTTCCTAAAAGCCCTATTTGTCATAATGAAACATAAAGACACTTACCCCTCAACTTTTCTTGATTTAAGGAAATCTATCGGAGTTTGCTTACTATGGTGACTCATGACTTATTGAGGATAATCGTGTCATCAAGTGTGTCATGATTTAGTTTCTGATTAAAAAATTCTTTCTAGTGTGTTGCATGTTCAGTTTGAGTGTGGCGACTCTAAACTGAGTACTTTGTGCTTTGACACATAAGACTTATATTATATTAGGGTTATTTTTAGTCTTTTTATCTGTTGATTTCCTTCATGTTTATTGCCATGACCTCCACTGGATGGATACCACCATTTGAAGGGTGAAAACCAACTTGACTAAGCAGTTTTGGTATAGTGACCCTATCCTACGACTACTCCACTGAAAGGCTGCCTGAATACGTGAGTAAAAATCATAGTCTAGGATTTACCAAGTGATTTGTATTCTTGTTGTGCCTATTCCATAATCACAAAAATATTACTCTAATCAAAGGAAGATTATCTTCAAACGAAAGAGATCATGTTACATGTCTACAAGTGTTGGTGTTCATTTAATATTATGAGGAAGGGGTTGACTAGTAAAATAAGTATCTCCTTTCAAGATACTTCTACACATCTATCATTATTGCAATTGGTAGTTGGTTTCTAATAATTATTCTTGACTATCTTAGACTCCTTGTTATAACATGCGTTTTATGGAAAATCAGCCTTAGTAACTACTTCGTTGATCACCGTATTCAAGATTTGCACCTTCTGGGTTGTATTTTATTCTAGTTAATCATCCATGATTTGCTTTGGCATTGATTTATCCTCTTTTTGATTTGATCTCATTTCGTTAATATTTTTTGTGGATTTTTTTAATTTGCTGGGGTTTAAGTGTGATTTATCCGAAGTTTTGCTGCAAGGTACATATTAGGTTTGATGCTTTCTTAGAGTATTTTAAATGTTCAACAAACACAAACAAGTTCAAAAAAATTGAAACGATTGTTGTAGCTAGAAGGAAAAGACAATCAAGTCGGAAAAAGAAAAAAAAAAAAAAAGACCATGACACAATCAAAATAAACAAAAAGAAAAAGAGTAGGCCAACCAAAAGAAACCGAGAAATCAAGCGTACCATGTCCTCTAAGTATTGCAAATTCAATTGGCAATAGTTGTTTGCTATACAAGCTAAAGATCAATGTTTGACTCTTTGCATTGAATGGGGAAATGACGTGAATCTTTGAGGTCTTAACTGGAGTTTCCATCTGCCTTCAATTTTCTGAAAATATAAAGTGCTGATTCGAATGCATGGAATTGGAAGGTACTAATGTAATACAAAGACAACAAAGCTACAAAGAGACGAAATGTTCCAATTCACACAATTATATGTATGTCAGGAAGGTATGAAAAATAGAATAAAATTATTTTTATGGCAATGATTTTAAGCATTTCCATTTTTTTCTGCACAAATTAAGGATTAGTATTTATTAATTTTTCCAACATAATTTCTATTACAATACAATACAAAACAAAAAAAACTACTAAGTTCTTATCATATATCGTAATTGTTCCAGACACAATGCTCTTACTTATAGTTTTTTAATATTCAGCATTTTATGCTTCTCCAATAAGATAAACATTGAATGATTTTCCTTAGAGAGTTATATATATTTGGTTATACTGTGCAATATACAATACATATTCATTTCGTAGTGATTTCGAATTTAAAATTACAACTGACTCCTTTTGACAAAAAAGAACAAAAAATTAGTGCCACGTGGATTCCACGAAGAAGAACTAAAACTACTTAAAAACATTTCTTTTCCTTTTTTTGCCTCTCTTATTTAGACAACTGCTTAAAAGGTCATGGGTGTTGGAGAGTTATTTAATATGGAAAAATGATTTTTTGAGTGCAAAGATGAAGTAGAAAATTGAGATAAAGTTGCATTCAATGTCCTCATGTGATTTCCTTTCAATGGAAATATCACTTAAACTTGCTATCCAAAATGCAACTTAATGTGTCAGAAAATAGATAGTTGAAAGACTATTTTAGTTCATATTATAAATAATGACAGAGGAAGTGTGCAAGAAGAGCTGGTCATATATTTTTATGGTTATCATTTTTATCTACTTAGCTTCACACTTTAGGTAACATCACTAATACATCATACGAGTAAAGAAAAATTTACATTAATGATGAGATTCTTCTACACTGATACGGGAAGAAAATTACCCTTATCAATAAATGT
Source organism: Rhazya stricta (assembly GCA_001752375.1). Taxonomy (NCBI): domain Eukaryota; kingdom Viridiplantae; phylum Streptophyta; class Magnoliopsida; order Gentianales; family Apocynaceae; genus Rhazya; species Rhazya stricta. The sequence goes on from MEJB01000032.1 coordinate 42,866, forward strand.
TAAAGACTATTGTGGAGTATGCCTGTACCTAGCAAACACTAACTAACACAGTCGGAATAGATGTGTGGGTTTACAAGCAATAACCTAGCAAAGCAACCCCCTCGTGTTCTAAAGTCAAAAGGTTGTTCTTTCTTTCTGCTTCCTCTTTTTCTATATATGTGATGGTGGGTTAGCAGAGAACAAGGGACTGATTCACTCTGCCTAGGTTGATTGAACACAAAAAACCTTCCACTAGCAAGCTGTTCTATACAACTTTTTGGCCACCAATAAATTAAGACCCACCCACCCACCGTAATGCTTTTGTTGATTATGTGAGAGGAAGAATTACTAATCCGTATCTTATTGTCATTTCTATGGACATAAGTTGTATTTTTTACCTCTTTCATCAACTAATAGATTATCAATAATACCTATCTTAATTGTGGGCAGAAACTAATTAATGATTGTCTTTAGTTTAGATATATATAATAACCTATAACTTTTCCGGCAACCAATACCACATGACGCAATTAAAATTAAAGAAAATCAAAAAATGATAAAATAGGCCGACAAAAAGAAAAAGAGAAATGAAGCTTACCATCTCTTCAAGTATAGCAAATTGGACTGGCAAAGATCAATGTTTGGCTTTTATATGTGAATGGGGAAATGACATGATTCTTTGAGGTCTTAACTAGAGTTTCAACCTACCTTCAATTTTCTGAAAGTATAAAGTGTTTGATTGGAAAGCTGGAAGTTGAAATATTTTAATGAAATACAAAGGCGATAAAGCTACAAAGAGATGAATGCTCCAACTCACACACTTATATGTAAGTCAAGATGGTAAGAAAAAAGGATAAATTATTTTTATTGTATGATTTTAAAAATTTCCATTTTTTTCCTCCACAAAATTAAGGAATATAGTTTCAAGTATGATTTACCCAATACTATACAAAATGAAAAATCTCTACGTTCTTATCCTATATCATAATTGTTCCAGAAAACATGCTCTTTTTGATAGCTTATTAATCTTCTCTATTTCATGCTTTCTCCAATAAGATAAATATTGAATGATTTTCCTTCGATAGYTATATATATTTGGTTATATTTTGGAATATAAAATACAATTTCTTCCCGTAGTGATTTCAAACTTCAAATTGCATCAAACTCCTTTTGACAAAAAAATAATAAAAGATTAGTGCCATTTGGATTCTACGAAGAAGAACTAAAACTATTTAAAAAATTTCTTTGCCTTTTTCTTCTTCTCTTAATTAGTCGGCTTSTTAAAAGGTCATGGCTGATGGAGAGTTATTTAATATAGCAAGATGAGTTGGTGAATGCAAAGATGAAAGGGAAAATTGAAATAAAGATACATGCAAGTCTCTAAAATACAACTTAATGGGTCAAACAATTGATTGTTGAAAGACTATTTCAATTCAGACAAGAAATCATGACAGAGAAAGTGAAGCACATTTCACTTCAAGTCATGTATTTATATGGTTGTCATTGTTTTCTAATTAGCTTCGCGCTTTAAATAATATTACTAATAGACGATATGGGTAAAGAAAAATTTAAATTAATGATGAAATTCTTCTACGTTGATCGGGGAATGAAAAATACTCTAAACAATAAATGTCAAGACTATTGTGGAGTTAGCTTATACCTAAGAAAACACTAACACRGTGTTGCTAAAGGAAATGAAATTTATTAGCATACATGTTTATGATTTTTAAAAATCAAATGATTTATTCGAGAACAAAAGGAAACGCAAACGTTTCATTGCTGTGCGTGCCAAAATTCTTGCTCTAGTTAAAACAAGATAAAGTATAACTTATTGTCATTACTCTATAAAAATACAGAAATAATGACACGGATTACAATAACAAAATATTGCCAAAGAAATCGAGTTCTTAATTTGYTGGGGAAAAGAGAAAGATCTTTTTGATTAGAAAAATGGATCATAATACAACGCTAATTGCAAGGGTTTGGGAGTCCATACATGTGAAAGTTATTCCCCCCACTCTCTCTCAAAATATTCTCTCCTTCTCACACATCACACAATTATCCTGAAGTTAGAATAAAAGAATTTACCTCTTTGGTTTGCCTCTTAGATTGGAAAACTCAAGCAAGTTTGTAAGAATTTTTATTCTTTTCTTATCTTTCTCCACTCTCCCATCATTCCCTATTTTTGTATAGCAGTGGGTACAAATGTGTACTAGGAGGRCCTTCAAAGTGGCTAACAATTTGGAGTTGGAATCAATGACAATGAAAAGAATTAGTTCGTTCGGGAGTAGTTTTTGCCAACATGAGGTGTTTTATTCTAGGGTTTTATTGGGCCATCATAAGCACACTTTTTYTGTTCCTAAATTTGCTCAAATTGAGCGGCAAAACCCAATCATCAAACTGGCTTAATATACCCAGCGGGTAATAGATGGACATACATATATTGGCATGTATAGATCTTGTATGAATAGAAGCTGCGAAATACAAATAGATAAATATACGTCTAATTAAATTCATTGCAATTTAATTGAAAATGCCCATAGCACAAGCTACCAAAAATTAGTTCAGGTTCCTTTTCGAATTTGTTTTATTACAACTAGAAAATAGTTCTTAACGGAACAGCAAATAATTGACAAAGCAATCCTGCCGCAGGATTAAATTCAATGTTTTTGACAAGGAAGCACTGTCTAAAAATCATAGTGTAATGCCAGGACACTTCCATGTCGAACCTTGAGATTTATTTTCACTTTGACTAGAAGAACCTTCTCTAGTCTTTATCATTTTTCTTGCTACGCATTTCGAAGGAAAACAAGTGTGATTATGGTGTAGCTTTATGTTGGGTAAGTCTTAACTTATTGGTAGCCTAGATGTTTTACATAATCCAATAACAAGAAGTATGTGAAATACAAAAGCCAAATCATAATCTGTTAGCTGGATAAATACAAAAGTCAAATTAGTATAGTTAAATACAAAAGGCAAAGAAGTTGCACATAGTTTCGTATTATTGATTGTGTATATCTTATAGGCTGTCAACAAGTCAAGATCCAAACACCATCAAGCTTTTCATGATTATGTGAGGGCAAAATTACTAATGAATATTTTCTTGTCATTTCTAAATATATAAGTAGTATTGTCTAACTCTTCATCAATTGATAGATTATCAATAATGCCTGGTTTGATTGCGAGCGAAAATTGATAAATGATTCTCTCTGATTTGGATATATAATGACTATCAAATTTTTAGGYAATCAATCCCGCTCTGCCTCTCTTAGTACACAATCATTAAGAGCAGTGAGATAGGGTAAATCATTTCACTTAATTGATGGGAATGGAAAATTAAATTGAAGTGCTATTGTAAAACTTTTTATACTTGTTACTATGTCTTCCTTCTTTCCTTTTTGAGTAACMTGTTTTGGAAATACAATTTCTACTAGGTTTAGAGGGGTGCCTTTTAGTTTGAGCTGCTAGGAGTTACTTGATTGTGCAAAAATAATAACCACTCCAATGCCTTGAATGCCTAGAAAACAGGAACCTTTATCGCAAAAAATTAAGACACTCTTTCTTTGACAAAGCTCATTATTGTCATCCTCATCATTATTTCTGTATTTTTATAGGGTAATGACAATACCTTGTCACTTTATCCTRTTTTAACTCGAGCAAGAATATTTACCTCAAACCGCAATGGAACATTTGATTTCTTTTGTTTTCGAATAAACCATTTCATTTTTAAAACCATAAACATGTATGTTAATAAGTTTCATTTCATCGAGTAACATTGTGTTAGTGTTTTGTTATGTATAAGCAACAATAGTTTTGACATTTATTTTTAAGTGTATTTTTGTTCCCCGATCAAATCTTTGGGCAATTCTTTCGAATATTTATTGAGAATTGACCTAAGCTACTGATTGAATAGTCACTTTTCCGACATATTCATCCTCTTCTCCATGAGAGTATCTAATGTTGCARTATTCTTCAATATGCTCAGTAACCAATTTGTCCACATCGTTAATAGTGCAACACTCTTCTGATTTATCAAGGAAGTTCAATGCATTGAAGATGTTGAAAGTAACCTTCTGGTTATCCGTTCTTATTGTTAGTTCTCCTTTATGGACATCAATAATAGTCCTTCTTGTAGCAAGGAAGGATAGCCCCAAAATAATGGACACATCTTTGTCAGCTTTGTAATCCAAGATTATGAAACTGATTTGGAATATAAATTTCTCAACTTATGCCAAACATCGTCAATATTTCCTTTAGGGTAAGCTTAGGTGCAGTYCGCCAATTACAATGTGATAGCGGTTAATCAAACTTCTCTAATTCCTAGTTGTTTGAAGATAGACATGGGCATGAGCTTGCTGCTTGCTCCAAGATCACAATGCAAATAAGAGTTCCCATTGAACATAATATGGTAAAACTCCCAGGATCTTTCAATTTTTAAGGCAATTTATTTTGGGGAATTTATGTACATTCCTTGGTCAATGTTATTTTTTCAAATTCTCCCAGTCTTCGTTTCTTTGATAGGATTTCTTTCATGAACTTGGCATAGTTAGGCATTCGTTCAAAAGCTTCAACCAAGGGGATGTGAATGTGCAATTGTTTAAGAATCTTTGGAAATATGCTGAATTGCTTGTCTTGCTATTTCTTGATGAGTCTTTGTCGGAATGGTGGTGGTAGTTTATCAGCCATGTTGTTTAGTGTAATTGTTGCAACATCTAGTGCATTCACTTGCTGTTGAGTAATCGCTTAACTAACTTCTGGTTACTACTATGTTGACTTAGTGATTGTTCCTTTGACATTCTTTATGTAGCAACAAAATCCAACTTCTTTCCACTTTTGAGGGTTATTGGCTTGTTGTGCCCTTTCCCATCCCTTCTGGGATTTTGGGCGAAGTGCTTTGTTGTTTGTTGTTTAGTGCTAAAACAATCTATCCCGCTTGGTTTTCCAGGTTTTTCTAATAAAATGGTATGGTTTTGAATGTCAACATCATTTTTTTCTATATATTGCTTCAAAATTTTCTCCATTGTGGTTGATTATTCATGATGTATTGGCCTTTTATGCTGATTCTATTGTGAAAAGCCAGGAGGATAATGTGTTCTCTGATGTTGATTTTCTATAGCATTTCCTCCATGGTTACTCTACGAAAAACTTGGATATTGGTTCCATCCAGGATTATAGGAATTAAGCAGGGTTATTTCCCTTACTGAAATTCCAAATATAGCATATGGATTCTAGTTTGGATGGCAATTATCAAGGGTTTGAGGATCTGCACAGTATACACATTAGGCACTAGATTGTTGWGGCATTTCTTGTGCAACGGACATCTTCATATTTTTCAGCATGTTAGTCAAGGATGCTACTTCTACCGAAAGTGCAATGACACCATCAATTTCATGGATTCCTTGGACTCTTTTTATTAAGGCTATTCTTGTGGTGGTCCACTGATGGTTGCCATTGTAAGATTTTGGCAACAATGCTTCATTTGCTAAAACATCAACAACAGTTCTTGTTTGAACGTTAAGTCCATTGTAGAAAGTTTCCATCTGAATCCATTGTTCAATGCCATGGTGTGGGCATTTTCACAACAGCTCCTTGAATCTTTCCCAAGCTTCATGCAAGATTTCGTCTCCATGTTGTATAAACGAAGTAATTTCATGTCTTAGTTTTGCATTCTTTGTTGGTGGAAAATATTTCATCAGAAATTTCTCTGCTAGATTGGTCCAAGACGTACAAGAATCTGGAGGTAAAGAATTTAGCCATTCCCTTKCTCTATCTCTTAAAAAAATATAAATGGCTRAGAGCTTCCTTTGAGGTACCTTAAAGTTGGAAGGAATCACTCGTATCCATGAATAAGAGTAGGTGTAGCTATGGATCTTTGTGGCTATTCTAAYGAAYAGTCAAACTGTTTGCAACATCTAGAATATGACTGGTTTCGATTCAAATTGTTTGGCTTGAATTTCATATCTAACAWTGTGAGAGTTCAGATCGTGCAAGACTAGTATAGTATATTCTCTTGTGGCACACTTTCTGGTTTTGGTCATTTTCTTTGTGTTGCTTCTCACTCCCACAGCCGAGTGCATTCTCTCCTCTCTTATTCTAGGTTCTTAAGAATATCCCCTTGGCATCTTTGTATAAGGCTTCTCTTGGAAGCTTTGGCATCCACTTGCAAAATATACATCTCAATCTCTCATTGGCTAAGAAGTTCGGTCCACTTGCAAGCTTATTTTATGCTTTATGTTTTATCACTTTATGCTTTTTACCTTTCCTGCCACTTTCAATTTTCAGCATATTAACTAGCATTGAAGAATTGTCGAGACAATGTCACAGCATTGCTATTGCCTCTGCTGTTTTGCGTTGACTTGTCTATAATATCCTTAACTAACTTGTTGATGTGATTTATATTCATGGAACCTGCAAATTAAATATTTTATGCTCATAAGGTTACCACAATGGATTTATAGCAATACTTAGAAAAAGATATATAAAATGCTACAAGCACAATTAAAAGAGGGTGCAATTAATAGAATAATGCACTCTAAAATCAATGGGTTTTCCATCATATCAACACCCCAAAGCTAACAATTGCAAGTCCTTTAGCAATTAATCAAAAAAAGCATCCCGCAAGAGTATTCCACCCTTAAGAAGTGTGCAATAAGATCCAAACAACTAATTTAGCAAGGAAAATCATCACGATAATTAGCTTGAGAATCATTTTGATTACATGTATGGGTAAAGAACCAAGATTGATTACACATCAAGTATACAAGCTATCACAACTTAACATAAAAGACTAACGTGATTCCAAATTTTGTTCCCAACACTCTATCCATCAAACTTTGAATTCCACAGCATCAGTACTARAAAGGAGCTTCTTGAAACAAGGTTGGGAATTGGGGTTCGAAATAATGCTGCAGCAGTGCAGTAGGTTATAAAAGTGTTATGCAGAAAGCATGACTCCTTTTTTTTTTCTTAATGCGTTTTTTATATGCATAAACGTGCACAACTTACTCTATAATATTACAAGAACTGTTTGATGCACAAATCGACATTCTGTAATGAACGTTCTCAGTTACTAATTTCAAGTCACAAGAATGAGAGTTGCTATGCATACTCTTACCTTATAGTGCTTTTTGACGCGAATACTGACATTTTGCGATAAAGGTTCCTGGATACTTGGTAGTTCAAGGCATTGGAGTAGTTACTATTTTTGCACAATGAAGTAACTCATAGCACCTCAAACTGAAAGACACCCCTCTAAACTTAGTAGAAGTTGTATTTCCAAAATATTTCCATCCATTAACATGATTAATGGAAGGTTTTCTACATTCAACTTCAAGAAAAATGCAAACAAATTCAAAATCACAATTCATCTTAAGAGGAATAGATAAACAGTTAATGCTAAAAAAGAATCCAAGCATGGTCAAAATAGGGCACTAAACCTAAAACATTATTTCATGCTCAATAAAGTTAGATACTAAAAATYGGCATGATGCTACAGCAATGATGCAGCAGGATTGGACTTATTGTACATGATAACAGGGCATCATGAAACTATAGTACAACTAGAGCAGTAAATGCCAACACACACCTAGGGAACTAGAAATAAGTACTCCAAGAGCAATAAAAATAAATTAAACACAAAAGAAACAATTTAAACTAAATATATAGCTAAAACAAGATTAGTCTATCAAGAGAGCTAATAACTATTGCCAATAAGTTAAGGCCTACCCACTATAAAGCTACACCATAAATAAATTCTCACATTCTCATTAAAGCATATGTATTGTTGTTATAATTAAATTGCTCTTAGGTGAATTGAATGCTTATTGAATCTTAGTTCTATGTAAGTAAATCCCCCATACTCATTAATTGTATTCCATATGTATATTATAATTGGATTATTTGTATGATATATTTCGTGCTTATAACTGGCTTATTTCGCGTAATATATCATGTGATTATAATTGGATTTTCCGGTGTGATATAACCTGTGATTATAATTGGATTATTTTGTGTGATATGTCAGGTGATTATAATTGGATTATTTTATGTGACATGTTTATACCGTTAACATGTTGGGTAGTTTAAATTCAGATTTATGTAGTTCATGTCATGGGCATGTAGTTATAGTGTTTTACATCATTCCTAGCATGAGTCGCTTGTGCATTTAGAATGTGAAGATTTTAAGGAATGAAGTTGGAAAAAAGAAATGGGATTTTATGAATAAATTATTTTCCAAATGTTAAGGATTTTGAAAAAGGGGTGTAAAGCCTAAGCCATGAAAGATGTAAGTGGAAAATAGGGCATGGGGAACCGACGCACCCGACCTAACCCTCTTGTAGGGTGGGAAATTCATGTATTATTCACCTTTTATAAGGTGATGTTCAAGAAAATTTAAAGTAATGTTAACTGCTTGCGGTTCTACAGGTAGAAAATGTGATCGGGTTCCAAAAAATAATGGCCCAATGCAAGCTTAATGACTAGGCATTATAACCAACTGAGCTCACGAAATTTAAAGGAATGGAAATGTTTGAAAAGTTCTTACATTTTGAAAGGAAAGTTTTTGTGAGAAAGTTTATGAAATGGAAATGTTTTAGAAAGCTTTTATTGAGAAAGTGAAATTTTATAACTTATGACTCATTGGCAATCTTGGGGTGATTAGGGAGTTGGGCCCTCATATTGGGGTGGTTAACTAATCCTATTGAGTCCACTCATTGCCAATTCACAAGCGTTTATTAAAAGYTTAATAGTTGTAAGATGCTTAAAACATTTCATTTGAGTAATAAAATTCATGCATKACGAGGTTTAACAAAAATTGGAGAGATTCATATCCAAGCGTATAAAAAATTACTAAAAATATGTCTAGAATACRTTTGAAATAAAACATGCACTTTTGAGAAGTTTAAAGACAAAGGGACTCACYTGTGCTCGCGAATTAAACAGCTAAAACTCTGGATTAAAGCTTCCTAAAACAGATATGGTAACTATCCTTTAGCTGATTTATAATCCAGTCAAGCTATTTCACCAAAATATGACACATAAGGTCGTATACCAAGTTGTTTGCCCAATATTGGTAGTGTTCGGTAAATCAGTCATAACATGAGTCCTGGTTCTAGTTTCCTTACCAATCTTATATGGAAATTAACATAAGATAGTAAGATAATTATACTAATTGGTTGCACTTAATTTTGAACAACARATAGATTGTAGATTGGCTGCAAAAACATGGTTCAATGCCTTATTGACTAACTGTCTAGCTTCGATGTTTTATTTATAATCGAGATTTTACTTAGGAGAATTTAAGGAAAAAAAAAAAAAACAAGTCCCATTGTATTTTGATGATATTAACGAATATATGTAGGTAAAATCAGAACCCAAAAATGCGTATTTAACTCCCAAATTCAATCTAACAGAAGAGTGAAACAGGGAAATTCCAATCAGACATGGTGAGGTTGTTTTGGTCATATCTCTCGTTCTAGTTATTCTAATTATGCCACAATAGTCCCAAGTTGTTCCTTATATTCATCGTTATCCATGGTATCTCTTATGAATAATTTCAACCAGTAACAAATTCARAAWGTAGAAAGACATTCAAGTGTTCTGCTAGCCACCCAGACTGGAAGTGGCAAAAGAAAGGGTCTCCATCTTTCTATCATATCACGGGTTATACTTATTCAAAGTAGGTAAAATTGGTCACGAAATACTCCTTAAACAGTATGCTATCCAACCACATGACATATGCAAAATTMTAACACACGGTTGAACCAAAAACGTCCCAATGTAGTGGGAAAATACACATTTTATGAATTTTGTTCAGTATTTCTGTAAAATTCATAACTCATGAATTGGTTTCTTTTTTTTTCTTGTTTTAATATCAAGAAGCAGCAGTACAACATAGCATGATCAAATCTAGATTTCACAGAGTCATTCTAAACAAAAATAGAACGGAAACAAAGTGCACTTAACGTTTCCAAAATTTTCCAGCAATAAAACACGTGTCAAAACCTTCTCATCTCATTGCAACCATAATCATACTTTTCAAACTAATATTTGTTCCAATTGAACCTTGGAAAGCTGAATTTCTTTATTTCATAGCTTCTTAATATTTGTCTCCACTACTCGTACTGGTCTTTCCTCGTACAACAGATTCGGGTGCAATTCGATTTCTACCCCAATTATCACATGATATTGTGATAGGTTGTATTTCTTAAGTTGTGAAACGTGGAACACATTGTGATCCCAGCTAGCTCGGTTTGCAGTTAAACTCTATATGCAACTGCTCTGATCATCTCCAGAATCTCAAATGGTCCAACGTACCTTGGACTCAATTTACCACTCTTTGAGTGCTTAAAAATTCCTTGGTGGGACCTCAATTTTAGGAAGACTTTATCATCCACTTCAAATTCCAAATCTTGCAGTCAATTATTAGCATAATGTTTTTGCCGACTCCAGGCAACTACTAAGAATTTAACAAAATAAGAATGTAACATTTAGTAAATGGAATTGTATAAACTATAACATAGTTCTCATGATCTATCAAAGCATATGCTCTTACAGCATGAAGTTCAAGTCCCTCCAGTTGATATTAGTTGACAATAATTCTATGTTCAGCAAACATAAATGAGCTCAAAATACATTGAAAAGTTTACTATAGATAGAAGGAAAAGATAATCAAGTGGAAAGAAGGGGAAAAAACCCATGATGCAATTGAATTAAAGAAAAATAAAAAATTTGATAAAGTAGACCAACAAAAAGAAAAAGAGAAATCAAGCTTACCATCTCCTCTAGTATAGCAAATTCGAAAGTTGGAAGTTGAAAGATATTAATGTAATACAAAGGCCACAAAATTACAAAGAGATGAAATGCTCCAACTCACACACTTATAGGTAGGTCAAGACGGTAAGAAAAAATAATAGATTATTWTTATGATAATGATTTTAAAAATTTCCATTTTTTTCCTCCACAAATTAAGGAATAGTGCTTATTAATTTTCCCAATATAGTTTCAAATACTATTAGTTTGATTTACCCAATACAATACAAAATGAAAAATCACTATGTTCTTATACTATATCATAATTGTTCCGAAAAACATGCTCTTTTCGATACCTTATTAATCTTTAGTATTTTATGCTATCTCCAATAAGATAAACATTGAATGATTTTCCTTCRATAATTATATATATTTGGTTATATTTTGGAATATAAAAAACACTTTCTTCCCATAATGCTTTCAAATTTCAAATTGCAGCAAACTTCTTTTGACAAAAAAAATAATAAAAAATTAGTGCCACTTGGATTCACGAAGAAGAACTAAAGCTGCTTAACAACATTTCTTTGCCTTTTTCTTCTTCCCTTTATCAGCCAGCTTCTTAAAAAGTCATGGCTAATGGAGAGTTATTTAATATGGCATGATGAGTTTGTGAATGCAAAGATGTAGCGGAAAATTGATATAAAGATTCATTCAATGTCTTCACGTGATTTCCTTTCAATAGGATATCATTTAAACTCGCRTCTCCAAAATACAATTAATGGGTCAAACAATTGATTGTTGAAAGATTATTTCAGTTTAGACAAGAAATCGTGACAGAGAAAGTGCAACACATTTCATGTCAAGTCATATATTTATATGGTTGTCATTGTTTTCTAATTAGCTTCCCACTTTAAATAATGTTACTAATAGACAATAGGAATAAAGAAAAAATTAAATAACGATGAGACTCTTCTATGTTGATCAAGGAATGAAAAATACACTAAACAATAAATTGTCAAAACTATTGTGGAGTCAGCATATACCTAACAAAACACAAACCCAGTGTTACTAAAGGAAATGAAATTTATTAGCGTACATGTTTGTGGTTTTAAAAATCAAATGATTACTCGAGAACAAAAGGAAACTCAAACTATTTATGGTGGTGTGTGCCAAATATTCTTGCTCGAGTTAAAACAAGATAAAGTATAATTTATTGTCATTACTCTATAAAAATACAGAATTAATGACAGGGATTACGATAACAAAACATTCCCAAAGAAAGCGARTTCTTAATTAATAGTGGGAAAAGAGAAAAATCTTTTTCGATTAGAAAAATGGATCATAATACAATGCTAATTGCAAGAGTTTAGGAGTCCATACATGTAAAAGTTATCCAAATGTGTACTAGGAGGACCTTCGAAATGGCTACCCATTAGGAGTAGGAATAAATGAGAATGAAAAGAATTAATTTTTTAGGAGCATTTTTTGCAAACTTGAGGTGTTTTGTTCTAGGGTTGCCATCATTAGCACACTTTTTCTGTTCATGTTCATTAACTTGCTCAAATCAACCTGAACAACCCAGTCATCAAACTAGTTTAATATAACCTAGCAGCTAATAGATGGATATACATATATTGGCATTTATAGATCTTGTATGAATAGAAGCTGCCAAATATGAATAGATAAAATATACATCTAATTAAAGTCATTGCAATTTAACTTAAAATTTACATAGCACAGGCTACAAAAAATTAGTTCAGGTTTCATAATCTTGGATTACGAAGCTGATAAAGATGTGTCCATTATTTTGGGGCAACCCTTCCTTGCTATAGGAAGGACTGCTATTAATGTCCACAAAAGAGAACTAACAATAAGAATGGACATCAGAAGATTACTTTCAATATCTTTAATGCATTGAACTACCCCGATGACTTAAGAGCTTGTTGTACTATTAATGATGTGGACTTATTGTTTACTCAGCATATTGAAGAATGTTGCAGCATTATATACTATAATGAACAAAAGGATGAATATGTCAGAAAAGTGACAATTCAGTCAGCAATACAACATTAGCTTAGGTCAATTCTCAAGAAATATTCAAAGGAATTGGCCAAAAATTTGATCTGGGAACCAAAAGTATTTGATCTGTGAACCAAAAGTACACTTAACAATAAATGTCGAAACTATTGTTGAGTCAGCTTATACATAACAAAACACTAACACAGTGTTACAAAAGGAAATGAAATTTATTAGCATACATTTTTATGGTTTTAAAAATGAAATGGTTTTTTTTCGATGACAAAAGGAAACTCAAACATTTCACCGCGGTTCGAGGAAAAAATTCTTGCTGGAGTTAAAACAAGATAAAGAACAATATATTGTCATTACCCTATAAAAGTATAGAAATAACAGGATAAAGAACAATATATTGTCATTACCCTATAAAAGTATAGAAATAATAACAAGACTTTGCCAACAACATTTAGATATATAATAACCAACAACATTTTTGGYAATCAAATTGGCACTACCTCTCTTATGAAACTACGAATAAGAGCATAAAACTTRTTGTGCTTTTTACTTTCTCTTCCTCCTTTCCTTTTGAGTAACATTTAGGGCATACTAAATACTCGATGAACTTGAAAACCTTGACTTCGGATCTAAACTGGTTGCCTAATGGCATATGGTAATGAAACTATCATAAAATAAAAAAAGTCCATTACTATTGCATTTTAATGATAATAATTATAACATTTGAGTCAAGTAAATGAAAATTTGAACATTAGAAAATGGAAAAAGAAAAGCTTTACAGTTTTATAATACATATGCCATGTTAGCATCATCTTAATCTTCTCATTCAGTATTTCAAAAGATACAGCATTGATACAAAATTAATTAGCTGGAATAAAAAAGCAAGCCTAACTATTATAAATTATAGTTTCATGAAACAATTGAAAATAAATAAACCTAGTACCTTTTCAACTCTTCCATCACTTKGGCGTGGTCTATGTTCCAAGCACCAGTTTTGCTTTGCCCAAAAGAAGAAATTCCTGGTATTGCAAACGAATAGAGAAACTCTGTTACTTGTAATGGGAAAATTTTGAAGTCAGTTCCTTGTTCCACTAAAAATTGAATATATATGTTCTTAATTACCGGTTCATTTTCTTTTGCAGCTTCATGGGAATCTGTGCATTTCAGATATATAATACTTATATACCAACAGGGACTGCGTTCAAGATCTCTTGGGACCAACTTCCAATAGAATATGTTCCTGATCTTTGCAGAAAATTAAATATAATCTTGAAATGAAAATTAGGGTACTAAATTGGATTCAAACTTACATGCACTTCACAACTAAGTGATCGTATTGCAATAACATGCTTACAGTTCTCATGCCAACTATATTGAAGTAATAACCTAGTGGTGAAGCAATATATGATCCTAMTCCTTTTTGCAAGTTCCAAATTAATAAAAAGGACGTCAAGTTGTGAAATCAGAACGATTATTATGAAATTAAATAACCCAATCGCATTAATAACTTAGAGCAAAATGTGTTTCCCTAGTTTGCTAAAAGATACAATACTTGAGCTATTAAGACTTGGTTATGAAACCATGTAATTTTCAATGAATAAATAATGATGATTTAAATGAATATTCATAAGCTCTTACCCTTGGAATGCTTTGTGCTTGTTGCAGAAAACCTCCCGAAGCAAAATACCCTTCCAAAATAAGCTATAGGATCAAAATAAGAATGTGACATTTAGTAAAGGGAATTGTATAAATGAAAAAATAGTTCTCATGATCTATAAAAGACATTTGCTCTTACAGCTTGAGTTTCAAGTCCATCCAATTGACATCTTTCTTATCTTTCTCCCACCCCCTTCATTTCCTAATTTTGTATAGCAGTGGATTCAAATATGTACTAGGAGGACCTTGGCACTGGCTAACCGTTTAGAGTTGGAATCAATCACATTGAGAAGAATTAGCTCGTTCAGAAGCATTTTTTTACTTACGTGAGTTGTTTTTTCTAGGTTTTTACTGGACCATCATGAGCTTTCGGTTAAATACAGAAGTCAAATCACCCTGGATAAATACAAAAGCAAACWCATTTCACATGGCTTCATATAATTGTATTGTATATAAAGCTTTTTGTGATTATGTGAGAGGAAAACTTACTAATCCATATCTAGTTGTCATTTTTGTAGACATAAGATGTATTTTTTGCCTCTTTCATCAACTGATAGATTATCAATAATGCCTGTTTTAATTGTGAGTGGAAATTGATAAATGATTGTCTTTGGTTTAGATATATAATAACCTACAACTTTTCTTGTAATCATTCTCGCCTACCTCTCTTCTGACACTGTGAATAASAGCATAGAGATAGAGTAAATCATTTCACTTAGTTGATGGGAATGAAAAAATAAATTTAAGAGCTATTGTAAACTTTCTATGYTTGTTACTTTCTCTTCCTCCTTTACTTTTGAGTAATGTTTAAGGTATACTGAATACAAGATGAATTTGAAAACCTCGACTTCAATTCTAAACTGCTTATCTGATGGTATATGGTAATAAAACTATCATAAAATGAAAAAGTCCATTACCATTACTACTGTATCTTAATGCTACTAGTTATAACATATGAGTCAACTAAATGAAATTTTGCACATTAAAAGATAGAAATAGAAACGTTTACAGTTTTAAAGTACAAATGTCATGTTATCATCATCTTAATCTTTTCAAACAATATCAAAAGAAAAAGTGTTGATACATGATTAATTAACTGGAGCAAGAAACAATCCTATCTGTTATGAATTATAATTTCATGAACCAATTGAAAAATAAATAAACCTAGAACCTTTGCAACTCTTCCATCACTTGGCCATGATCTATGTTTCAAGCACCGGTTCTATTTTCTCTCCACTTTTGGAAGAAGAAAATTTTTATATTGTAAATGAATAGAGAAACACTGTAATTTCTTAGGGGGAAAATTTTGAAGTCATATCATAATTCCACTAGAAATTTAATTGAATGTGTATTGTCTTAATTACATGTCATTTGCTCTTGCAACTTCATGGGATTAAGTCCTTTTCGGTCATATAATACTATAAGAACATAGGTTTGGAATAATGTCAAATGAAAAACATGTCATTTTGTCACATGATGATTTTCATTGTGCTCACACTCATGTCCTGCTATATCCTGTGAATTTGTACTTCTTATATGACTTTTAGGATATGTCTAGATGCATTTTGCATATATACTATTTATCTATTTGGAGTGCTTTTGAAATARATAGATTAGAGTACAAGTTTAATTTTTGAATGTAGGACTCGRAGTTACTTTTGTATGAAGATTCTTTACTCCTTTATAACTTTTACATTGAGAAGTCCAATCTTCATGCATCTTATCTATGTCTAAGCACTTTGTTATACATCATTGGACATTACGTGAGTGATGGTTAATGAAAATATAGAGAACAAAATGTGAGAACAAGCTAGACAGTGTTGGAGAAATTTTAAGTAATCCTTACTCAATATTGATCCCTGTTTATGCTTGGTTTTTACCTTACCGTTGATTCAATCGTATATTGAAGATTCAATTTTTCTTCAGTGAATCATGAGGCTTGCTAAAAGAATTTCCAATGGCAGGAAAAGAAGGCTGTTCCAAAATCTCCATCGACAACAATCACAAATTCATACAATGGCTACAATATTCAATTTAGAAGATAGTTTCATACAATGGCTACAAGATTCAATTTAGAACATAGTTTCTGCTTTGAACGATTTATGCTCAAGTCCCTTGTAAACTTTGTAATATAGTGAATTGCTTAATATATCTGGGCATGGTCCAATTGATGTAGCCATTCACACCAAACCATGTTATTTGTGTCTTCATTGTTGTTTGTTATCTTAATTATTTTTCAAGTAATCTTCAAACCAAATCATTGAATCAACTTATCAATATAAATAGGAATCAACACATTGAAGTGGTATTAGAGTAGGTTGCCTATTCATCAAAATTGTTTTCAAATTTGAGGTGATTGATTGGCTTATAAGTATGTGTTACTTAATTTTTAATTAGATTGGCATTAGTATATTGTGCTTGTTGTTAGTTTGTTGATTGTGCCCACGATCAGTTTCATTATCCTCACACGGTCACTGTTGTGTTTAAACTATGGAWGAATTTCAAGAGTTTCGTAAAGGGGGTTACACCCATAGACCTCCATTGTTATGTGAAACTAATTCTCTAATGTGAAAAGCTAGAATGAGAGCTTTCTTCAAGGGTATAGATGAACGAGTTTTGATTTCTATAGTGACATGGTATAGTCCTCCATTAGTAACTAAGGATTATAATAGCATCCCTAAACTGGTGCCTAAGTGGACTAATGATAAATTTGATAAAGAAAATTGGATCTCTAAAGCACTACTTACATTTTTTAATGCTGTCACTTTAAAATAAATGCAAGTAATTACAAACTATCAAATTGGCAAGGAAGCTTAGGATAAGCTAGAGACAAAGAATAAGGGAAYTGATTGTGTAAAGAAATCAAGATTTAGAAATCARAATGTGCCAATACTCCCAAGAAGAAAGGATGTGCTATGATTGCTTCATGGAGTGACAATGGTTATGAAGTTCAAGAGGATAATGACTTGACCACAACTACCTAGCATTTTTGGTGAAAGATTSAAATAAGGATGGTATACAATTTGACCTTGATGATGACGAAATAGAATCCAATGTTGATGTTGAAGACCTTCAAATTGCTTATTAGAACATATACAACAAGTGAATAATCTTTTTGAAGCAAACCAAAGCCACTGGAGATGGAATATCTTCAACTTGTGGTAGATGATCATAGTTTAATAGAGCAAATTAAAACATTGCAAGAGGAGCTCAACATTTCTCAAATAAAATTGACTCAAACTCTGAAAGAATAGTAAAGTGTAAACAAATTCAAGAAGACTACTACAAAACTTTATCAAGAATTACATATCGGAAAACCAACGGATGAAAAATTTGGAATTGGATTCCAGCATGTGTGCCACTCTAAACCAGATGTGCTCACAATGACAGAGGATAGAAAATTCCTGCATAAGAAGGAAGAATATAAGGTACCAAAATTTATTGCATGTCATTTTTCAGGTAAAAATAAGCATATTAAGCTAAATATTATAAACCTTATTTCTAAGTGGATAGGATGATTATTGAATCAAAATTTGATGTCCCCCCATCTAGAGGGAAACAATTGATTAAAATGAAATGGGTTCCTAAAAGCCCTATTTGTCATAATGAAAACATAAAGGCACTTACCTCTCAAACTTTTCTTGATTTAAGGAAATTTGTTGGAGTTTGTTTATTACATTGACTCATGACTATTGACAATAATCGTGTGATCAAGTGTGTCATGTTTTAGTTTTTGGTTCAAAAATTCTTTCCAATGTGTTGCACGTTTAGTTTGAGTGTAGCGACTCTAAACCAAGTACTTTGTGCTTTGACACAAAAGACTCATATTACATTAGGGTCATTTTGTAGTCTGTATATCTGTTGGTTTCCTTCATGTTTATTGCCATGACGTCCACTGGATGGATACCACCATTTGAAGAGTGAAACTAACTTGACTAAGCAATTTTGGTATAGTACCCCGTATCCTACGATTGCTTCACCACGAAAGGGTTGCCTTAATACGTGAGTAGAAATTGCAACCTGGGATTTACTGAGTGATTTGTATTCTTGCTGTGCCTATTCCATAATCACAAAAAGATTTCTCTAATCAAAGAAAGATTATCTTCAAATGAAAGGGATCATGCTACATGTCTACAAGTGTTACTGTTCATTTAATATTATGAGGGAAGGGGTTGACTAATAAAATAGGTATCCCCCTTCAGGGCACTTGCACATATGTATCATGATTGCAGTTGGTAGTTGGTTTTTGAAAATTATTCTTGACTATCTTAGACTCCTTGCTATAACATGCATTTTATGGATAATCAGCCTTAGTAACTATTTCGTGATCACCATATTCGAGACTTTCACCCTCTAGGTCGTATTTTATTCTAGTTAATCACCCATGATTTGCAATAATTTATCCTCTATTTGATTTGATGTCATTGATTAATATTCTTTGCGGATTTTTTAATTTTACTAGGGTTTAAGTGTGGTTATGGTATTTGGAATTATCCGTATTTTCCTTCTTTGTTTCTGAATTTGCTTCCTTAGGGTTTACGCGTGCTTTCCTTGGAGCTTTATATTTTTTTTAAATTTTTTCTCTTCTATTTAACAACCGTTTGTTTGAGGGGAAGTCTCAGACATCATCTCAGGGGTGACTCCATCATTTGAGCCAGTTGAGATTGAGTCTTTAGGAGGGCAGTCATCGATTATCCTTTAAACGGATTGCTTGTTTGTGCCTTTAGACATGATTTATTTTGTTGTTTCATTTGAATAGAAAAGGGGAGATCATAATTGTTTTTGAAATTTTTTATGGCTGGTTTTGCAGGTTGATGTTTAGGTTGCTCATGGTTTAGTAACTTTTGRTGTTTGTTACCTTTGTTTTGCAATTTGTTCRTGGACTAATAACTGTTAGTTTTCTTGAAGTACATGTTSAAACTATTTTGCAGGATATTCATGGTTTTAGTAGATGATGTAGCACATCATGGAACTAATGTGCAGATTATGACTGTTTTTAAAGAATGTTAGTTCTACACCATTTCTTTGTGTTCGCACTCATGTTCTAGTTTATCCTGCGAATTTGTATTTATTATATGACATATAGGATATGACTAGATGTATTTTGCAGATATGCCATTGATCTATTTGGAGTGTTTTGAAATAGATAGATTAGAGTACAAGTTTAATTTTGTGAATGTAGGACTCAAAGTTACCCGTGTAGGAAGAGCCCTTATTCCTTTATGTTGTGCACATTAAGTAGTCCTATATTCATCCATCTTATATAAATCAAAATATTTTGTTATATGTCATTGGTCAATTCATGAAGGCYGGTTAACGAAAATACAAAGAACAAAACATGAGAATAACCTAGATAGGGAGCAATATTTTATTGGAGAAATATTGAGTAACCCTTACATAATATTGATGCCTGATTATGCTTGTTTTTTACCTTTTTTTTATTCATCCATGTATTGAACATTCAATTTATCTTGAAGGGACTCAAGAGGCTTGCTGAAAGAATTTCCARTAGCAGGATCAAAAGGCTTGTTCAACATCTCCTTCAACAACAATCACAAAATCGTACAATGGCTACAAGTTTCAATTTAAAAGGAAGTATCTACTTTGAAAGGTTTATGTTTTAGTCCCTTGTAAAATTTTTGATATAGTGATTTTTTTTTTTTTTAATGCTTGAATGTGATCCCATGGATATG
Organism: Rhazya stricta; assembly: GCA_001752375.1. Classification (NCBI taxonomy): domain Eukaryota; kingdom Viridiplantae; phylum Streptophyta; class Magnoliopsida; order Gentianales; family Apocynaceae; genus Rhazya; species Rhazya stricta. Next base: position 62,974 of record MEJB01000032.1, read on the forward strand.
GGCCTTCACACTAACCATGTTAAATCGTGTCTTTATTGTTCTTTGGTTATATTAATTATTATTCATGTAATTGTTAAACTAAACAATTGAATCAATTTAATAATTGAAGTAGAAATCAACACTTACAAATAGCAATAAAGAYTGTGTTYAAGATCACTTGGGAGCCATTCCCAACAAAATATGTTCCTGATCTTCGCGAAAAATTATACRTAGTCAWGAACTGAAAATGACGATACAAAATTGTATTCAAACTAATATGCACGTCACTACTAATGATTGCATTGCAATAATATCCTTACTTGTTTCGTGCCAATATATTGAAGTAATAATATTGTGGTAAAGCAATATATGATCCTAAATCCTTGTTCTACACTCCAAAATTAACAAAAAGGAGGTGAAATTGTGAAATCACAATGACTATTACGAATGCAAAATATTCTTGCCCATCGAATTAATAACTTGGAGGAAATGGTGTTGCCCTGATTTGCTACAAGATACAATACTTGTGAAACTAAGATTCAGTCATGGAATCATGCATTTTTCAATGAATAAATATTCATGAGCCAAATAAAAATTCATGAACTCTTCCCGATGGAAAGATTTTTGCTTGTTGTAGAAAACCTCACAAAGTAAAATGCCTTTCCAAAATAAGAATGTAACAATTATTAAATGGAATTGTATAAATTATAATAGAGTTCTCATGATCTATCAAAGACATATGCTCTTACTGCCTAAAGTTCAGGTCCTTCCAATTGATAATAGCTGAGAATAATTCAATGTTCAACACATATAAATGAGTTCAAAAAATATTGAAAAGTTTACTGTAGATAAAAGGAAAAGATAATCAATTGGGAAGAAGGGAAAAGAAACCACATGACGCAATTAAAATTAAAGAAAATCAAAAAATGATAAAGTAGGCCAACAAAAAGAAAAAGAGAAATGAAGCTTACCATCTCTTCTAGTATAGCAAATTCGACTGGCAAAGATCAATGTTTGGCTCTTATATGTGAATGGGGAAATGAYATGATTCTTTGAGGTCTTAACTAGAGTTTCAACCTGCCTTCAATTTTCTGAAAGTATAAAGGTGTTTGATTTGAAAGCTGGAAGTTGAAAGATATTAATGAAATACAAAGGCAATAAAGTTACGAAGAGATGAATGCTCCAACTCACACACTTATATGTGAGTCAAGAAGGTAAGAAAAAAAGAATAAATTATTTTTATGGTAATGATTTTAAAAATTTCCATTTTTTTCCTCCGCAAAATTAAGGAATAGTATTTTTATGGTAATGATTTTAAGAAGTAGACTAATTAAGAGAAGAAGAAAAAGGCAAAAAAAAAAAAATTAAGCAGTTTTAATTCTTTTTTGTGGAGTCCAAGTGGCACTAATTTTTGTTTTTTTTTTTTTTTTTGTCAAAAGGAGTTTGCTGCAATTTGAAATTTGAAATCTCTACGGGAAGAAATTGTATTTTATATTTCAAAATTTAACCAAATATATATAATTATCCAAGAAAAATCGTTCAATGTTTATCTTACTGGAGAAAGCATAAAACATTGAAGATTAAAAAGCTACCGAAAAGAACATATTTTCTGGAACAATTATGATATAGGATAAGAACGTAGTGTTTTTTTTTTTTTTTTTGTATGTATTGGGTTAATCAAACTAATAGTAATTGAAACTATATTGGGACTCTTTAATTTGCAGAGCGAAAAAATGGAAATTTTTTAAATCATTGCAATAAAAATAATTTATTCTTTTCTTCTTACCGTCTTGACCTACATATAAGTGTGTGAGTTGGAGCATTTCATCTCTTTGGTGCTTTGTCGCCTTTGTATTACATTAATATCTTTCAAATTCTAGCTTCGAATCAAACACTTTATACTTTCAAAAAATTGAAGGCAGGTGGAAACTCCACTTAAGACCTCAAAGAATCATGTCATTTCCCTAATCACAGCGAAGAGCCAAACATTGATCTTTGCCAGTCGAATTTTGCTATACTACAGGAGACAGTAAGCTTGATTTCTCTTTTTCTTTTTGTTGGTCTGCTTTATCATGTTTATTTTTGTTTTCTTTGATTTTAATTGTGTCATGGGGTTTTGTTCCCTTCCTTCCACTTGATTATCTTTTCCTTCTATCCATAGTAAACTTTTCAAAGTTTTTTGAACACATTTATGTTTGTTTAATATTGAATTACTCTCAGCTAGTATCAATTGGAGGGCTTTGAACTTCARGGCGTAAGAGCATATGTCTTTGATAGATCATGAGAACTATTTTATAATTTTTACAATTCCATTTACTAAATGTTACATTCTTATTTTGTTCCTATAGCTTATTTTGAGAAGGCATTTTGCTTCACGAGGTTTTCTACAACAAGCACAAAGCTTTCCAACGGTAAGGGTACATGAATTTTCATTTGGCTCATCAATATTTATATATTGAAAAGTACATGAATGAACAAGTCTTAATTTCACAAGTATTGTATCTTGTAGCAAATCAGGGCAACACCATTTCCACCAAGTTATCAATTCGATGGGTAAGAGTATTCTACATTGTAATAATCATTGTGATTTCACAATTTCGCATCCTTTTTATTAATTATGGAATGTGCAAAAAGGATTTAGGATCATATATTGCTTTACCRCAAAGTTATTACTTCGATATGTTGGCACGAAACATGTAAGTATATTATTGCAACACAATGATTTAGTAGTGATGTGCATATTAGTTCGAATACAATTTTGTATCCTCATTTTCAGTTCATGATTATATGTAATTTTCGGCGAAGATCAAGAACATATTTTGCTGGGAATGGCTCCTAAGAGATCTGGGACTGTAACACAGTCCCTGTTGCCATTTGTAAGTGTTAATTTCTACTTCTATCAGTAAGTTGATTCAAGGGCTTGGTTTAACGATTACATTAATAATAATTAATATAACAAAAGAGCAATGAAGACACGATTTAACATGGTTTAGTATGAAGGCCTATATCCATGGGAATGCATTGAGGCAAAAAATAGTTCACTACATCAAAAAGTTTACAAGGGATTTAAACATAAATCTTTCAAAGTAGAAACTCCCTTCTGAATTGAAACTTGTAGCCATTGTACTCAATGTGCACATTATAAAGGAATAAGGACTCTTCGTACAAGAGTAACTCTAAGTCCTGCATTCACAAAATTAAACTTGTACTCTAATCTATCTATTTCAAAACACTCCAAATAGATCAATTGCAGTATCTGCAAACTACATCTAGTCATATCCTATAAGTCATATAATAAGTACAAATTTGCAGGATATACTAGAACATGAGAACAACATAAATGATTGCACATGTAGAGCAAACATGCCAAGCAATACAAATGTGTTGTACAAGGACGTATAAGTCACATAAAAAATTTTGTGTTACACAAGGACATATTGTTCATAAGAACGTAAATACAATAGTCATCATTTCGAGCAATATATATAAGTAGAACAAATCAACCATAGCTGAATAGAGATGATCTTAAAGCCAATAAATTACAGCTAAGGCAATCTTAATGCCAATAAATTACAGCTATGTGCCTTAACTTTTTAAAACAACACACATGCTAATCCATTCAAAAAAAAAAAAAAACTATGGAAAAATAGATTACACACTCTGGTAGCCCATCACTTACTGAACCTATAGTAGTTTACCAAAATTACRCAGAAACTCACATTCTTTAAAAACAGTCATAACCTACACATTACTTCCATCATGTACTAAATCATCTACTAAAACCATGAATCCTGCAAAATAGTTTCAACATGTACTTCAAGAGAACTAGCAATTACTAGTCCATGAACAACTTCCAAAACCAAGTTAACAAACTCCAAAGTTGCTAAACCATGAGCAACCTAAACATCAACCTGCAAAACCTACCATAAATAATTGCAAAACAATCAATATCTCCCCCTTTATGTTCACATGAAGCACCAAAATAGATCATGGCTAAAGACACAAACTAGCAACCCATTTGAAGGATAATTGATGATTGCCCACCTAGAGACCCAGTCTCACCTAGCTCAAATGATGTAGTAGCCCCTTGAGGTGATGCCTGAGACTCCCCATCAAACAAAGGTTGTTAAATAGAAGAGAAAAAATTATAAAGCTCCAAGGAAAGCAGACGTAAACCCTAGGAAAGCAAATTCAGAAACAAAGAAGAAAAATAGGGATAATTCCAAATACCCTAACCACACTTAGCCCTAGTGAATTAAAAAGAAAATCCACAAGAATATTAACCAAATGAGATCAAATCAAATAGAGGATAAATCAAATCATGGATGATTAACTACAATAAAATATGACCCAAACCGTGAAAATCTCGAATATGGTGATCAATGAAGTAATTACTAAGACGGATAGTCCATAAAATGCATGTTATAACAAGGAGTCTAAGATAGTCAAGAACAATTATCATAAACAAACTACCAACTGCAATTATGATAGATATGTGCAAGGGTACTAAAGGGGGATACTTATTTTATTACATGTAACATAACTTCTTTCATTTGAAGATAATCTTTCTTTTATTAGAGTAATCTTTTTGTGATTATGGAATAGGCACAACAAGAATACAAATCTCTCAGTACGTTCCAGACTGTGATTTTCACTCACATATTGAGGCAGCCTTTTCGTGATAGAGTAGTCATAGGATAGGGGTCACTATACCAAAATTGCTTAGTCAAGTTTGTTTTCACCCTTCAAATGGTCATATCTATCCAGTGGAGGTCATAGCAATAAACATGAAGGAAACCAATAGATAAAAGGACTAAAACACAACCCTAATATAATATAAGTCTTATGTGCCAAAGTACAAAGTACTCAGTTTAGAGTTGCCACACCCAAACTGAAAGTGCAACACACTGGAAAGAATTTTTCAGCCAAAAACTAAAACATGAAACACTTGATCACACGATTATCCTCAATAAGTCATGAGTCACCATAGTAAGCAAACTCCAATAGATTTTCTTAAATCAAGAAAAGTTGTGGGGTAAATGCCTTTATCTTTTCATTATGACAAATAGGGCTTTTAGGAACCCATTTCATTTTAATCAATTGTTTCCCTTTAGATAGGGGAACATCAAAGTTTGATTCAATAATCATCCTATCCACTTAGAAACAAAGCTTATAACATTTTGGCCTAATATGCTCTTCTTTTCCTGAAAAACAGCACATAGTAATAAAATTTGATGCCTTATATTCTTCCTTCTTGTGCTGCAATTTTCTGTCCTCTGTCATTGTGAGCACATCTGCTGCAATTTTCTGTCCTCTGTCATTGTGAGCACATCTGGTTTAGTGTGGCACACATTTTGAAATCTATTTCCAAAATTTTCACATTGGTTTTCCCATATGTAAGACTTGATCAAGTTTTGTGGTACTCTTTTTACTCTTTTTGAACTTGTTTAGGATGTTGTTTACACCTTACAATTCTTAAAAGTTTGAGTCAATTTTATTTGAGAAACGTTGAGCTCCTTTTGCAATGTTTTAATTTGCTCAATTAAACTGTGATTATCTACCGCAAGTTGAAGATATTTCATCCTCGTGGATTTGGTTTGTTTTAGAAAGATTATTCGCATGTTGTACATATCCTGATAATCAATTTGAAGGTCTTCAATATCAACATCGGATTCTACTTCTTCAACATCAATGTCACGTTGCATACTATCCTTATTTGAATCTTTCACCACAAATGCTAGGTAGTTGTGGCCAAATCATTATCCACTTGAACTTCATAACCATTATCACTCCATAAAGTAGTCATAGCACTCCCTTCTTCTTGAGAGTATTGGTAGATTCGAATTGAATGTGTCTATAGCCTTCACATTGCTTGCATTCAATCCCATTTCCCTTTTTGTAGTTTTTGATAGAAAGGCCACCCTCTTTGTGTTTCTTCTTGAGAATTTACTATAGTTCCTCACTGTGTATGAGTTAGAGCAATGAAACTTATGGTGTATTTCTCTTTATTCCACCTTTCAAATTCTGCTCATATACTTGTAGCGAACCAATAAGTTCATCTAGGTTGATATTTTCAATGTCTCCGATGTGAAATCTCTCATTCTAGTTTTCCACATTTGGTAATTCATTCATTTATACCGTTTAAGAAAGCTCTTATTCTAGCATTCGACATTTGGTAATTAGTTCCACATAACAGGGGAGGTCTATGGGTGTAATTCCCTTCACGAAACTCACGAAAGTCATCCATAATTTAAACACAACAATACCTGTTTGGGCACAATTAAACTGATTGTGGGCGCAGTTGACAAACTAACAGAAAGCACATTATACTCATGCTTAAACAATATGTACGACATATTTAGAAGCCAATTAATCACCACAAATTTGAATCCAATTCTAATGAATAGGTAACCTGCTGTGATACCACTTGAAAGTGTTGATTTCTACTTCTATTAATAGGTTGATTCAATTGTTTGGTTTAATGATTACTTGAAAAGTAATTAAGATAACAAACAACAATGAAGATACAAATAACATGGTTCGGCGTGGATGCCTACATCAATAGGACCATGCCCATACATAATAAGAAATTCACTATATTACAAAGTTTACAAAGGGCTTAAATATAAATCAATCAAAGTAGAAACTTTCTTCAAAATTGAATCTTGTAGCCTTTGTATGATTCTGTGGTTGTTGTTAATGAAGATGTTGGAACAACTTTCTATTCCTGTTGCAGGAAATTCTTTCTGTAAGGCTTCAGGGTTCGCTGAAGAGAAATCGAATCTTCAATGTATGATTGAATCAACGGCAAGGTAAAACCTAAGCATAAACARGAATCAATATTGAGTAATGATTACTTAAAATTTCTTCKAAAAAATACCACTCTCTGTCTAGCTTGTTCTCACGTTTTTGTTCTCTATATTATCATTAACTAGCCTTCATGTAATGGCTAATGATGCATAACAAAATACTTAGACATAGATAAGATGCATAAATATTGGACTACTTAATGTACTAGTTGTAGGGTTAGGAGGAAAATAGTGTGTAAATTCAACCAGAGATAAAAGAGATAATAACAGTAAAAATGACACCCAAATTTTAAGGTGGAAAAACCCTCTGTAAATAGAGGAAAAACCACCGGTGAAGAAGTCCCGAAAATCCATTATAATTCTTTTAGATAGAGTGTACAATTTTAGATACAGTAGGATACAAATGTACTTAACCCTCACAGAGATAAGTGTATATTTGAGAAAGGATAACGAGATAACCAGGATAAGGCAAAGAGAGATAAGTGTATATCTAAGAAAAGGGTAACTAGATAAAGAAAAGTAACCAAAGATAGGGGAAAGAGAGATAAGTATCTATCAGAGATAAATTGAGGCCCGCAGTGCGATCAGGTGCTGATGATTCCTACTAAGTCCAAGTAGTGCTTGAACTTAGCAACTGGAGGTGGCTTGGTCAACATATCAGCAGGATTGTCGGTTGTATGAATCTTCTCAACAATGACTTTCCCTGTTTCAACTCTATCTTGGATAAATGGTGCTTAATGTCACTATGCTTGGTCTTCGATGATACTTGCTGCTCCTTGTCAAGTGTACAACACTCTGATTATTACAGAACACAAAAAGAACATCTTGTTGTAGGCCGAAATCACTTACCAGACCATAGATCCATTTGGCTTCTTTCACACCTTCAGTTGCTAAAATGTATTCTGCTTCAATTGTAGATAAAGACATAATAGCCTGAAGTGATGAATACCAACTGATAGCATGACCACATAGTGAGAAAATATAGGCTGAAAGTGATCTTCTACGATCATAATCACCACTATAGTCAGCATCAACATAGCTAACTATATTTCCAGGATCAGCTCTTTCACGATCAAAGACCAAACCGATATCATAAGAACCCTTCAAATACCRAAGGATCCACTTCATAGCTTCCCAGTTCTCTTTGCCTAGATTGTGCATGAATCTGCTAACAACATAGGCCAAATCTGGACGCATACACACCATAGCATATATCAAGCTGATAACACCACTAGAGTAAGGAATATGTGCCATGTGCTCCTTAGCTTCTTTAGTCTGTGGATGCTGATCAGATAACAACTTGAAATGTGCACTAAGGGAGTAGTGACAGTTTTACAATCTGCCATGTTGAACCTATCAACCAGCTTTAGAATGTACTTCTTCTATGATAATATAAGCTTTCCTTTTTGACGATCCTTGCTAATCTCCATTTTTGAGAATTTTCTTGGTTAGGCCAAGATTCTTTATATCAAATTCACTGCTTGCTAGGCTTTTAGCTGGTTGACGACAGATATATCTTTGGTAGTAACCAATATATTATCAACATAAAGTAACAAGTAGACAAAAGACCCCTCTGGCAACTTTTGAAAATAAACACAATCGTCATAACTACTTATAGAGTAGCCATGTCCGATCATAAAGGAATCAAACCTCTTATACCACTGTCTCTGAGAGACTGCTTAAGACCATATAGAGACTTCTACAATCGGCAGAGGTAGTCCTCTTTTCCTTGAGCTACAAATCTCTTGGGCTGGTAAATATAAATCTCTTCTTCAAGATTGCCATGAAAAAAAGCMGTTTTCATATCCAATTGCTCCAGCTCCAATTCATGCAAAGCAACAAGAGCAAGAAATAGCGAATTGAGGTATGACGAACAATAAGAGAGAATACCTCGTAGAAATCAATACCTTCTCTCTGATCAAAATCTCTGACAACATATCTTGCTTTGTACCTTGCATTCTCAATACCAGGGATGCCTTCCTTCCTCTTGTAGATCCACTTGYAGTTAATAGCTTGCTTACCCTTAGGAAGCTTCATCAAATTCCAAGTCTCATTTTTATGAAGACTATCAACTTCTTCTTGCATCGCAGCAATCCACTTTGCTGAAATAGCATTAGATATTGCCTTAGAGTAACTCTTAGACTCACCATCATGGTTAATCTCTTGTGCCATAACCAGAGCATAATCAAAAAATCACTTTATTCAATAATTATTACCGACTTCCTGGTCGGTTTGCTTTCTGAAAGATCTTGAGAAATAGGATCAAGTTGCATCCGCCTTTAACATGGTCGGGCAGTGCATTGTGGTTGACTTATAGGTCCAGTGGTACTCGTTTGAACTTCTAAAAGTTTAGTAGCTGAAGAGGTTGGGATATTTTCCACCAGTGAGGTGACCCTCATTTCAAGCACCACATTCTCCTTGGTTCCATCTTGATTGCCTGTACCACTAGGAGAAACAATAGAATATTTTTTGAAAGATAACATGACATTTTCATTAATGGTTGCATTTTTGCTGTGAAAGTTATTTCCTGTTTCAGRATTATACAAATGAAATCCTTTAACGCCTGAACAATAACCTAACAAAATGCACTTTTAGAATGAGGTTCTAATTTTCCTTCGTTTACATGAGCATAAGCAGGACAACCAAATATTCTAAGATTAGAATAATTAACATGGTTACCGAACCAAACTCCTTCTAGAATTTTTTCATCAAGTGCTTTGTTTGGGGAGCAGTTGATCAAGCAGCATGTTGTAGTTGCCGCTTCGATACATAATTCYTTTCCCAGGCTAGAATGAGAGAGCATGCAGCAAAATCTTTCCAATATAGTTTTGTTTATCCTTTCTGCAGCACCACTTTTTTGTGGTGTACCAGGAATGCCGAACAATACCTCCTTTCTTGCAGAACTGGTTGAAAACATTCAAACAAAACTCAAGACCATTTTCAATTTTTAGACGTTTCAATTTCTTACCTATCTGATTCTCGATCAAAATTGTCCACTCCTTGAAAATGGAAACAYATCRCTCTTGTGTTTCTAGAAATACACCCAGAGTTCGGATGAATAATCATCAATAATGATCAACATATAACGATATCCTCCTTTTGAAGGGACTTTAGAAGGAACCCAGAGATCAGAATGAATGTAACCCAATATACCTTTGGTTCTATGAACAGCTTTAGGGAAACTTACCTACTTCTGCTTACTGAACACATAATGCTCACAGAAGCCGATCTTATCGGTACAATGGTTGTCAAGAAGACCATTGTTGCTGAGGATTTTAATGCCTTTAACGCTCATATGACCTAACCTCATATGCCATAACTTAGTTATGTCTTCCGCAGATAAAGCAACAGCTGCAAAACCTGTTACAGTTGAACCCTACAATACGTGTAAACTACCAGATCTATTAGCCTTCATCAAGGCAAGAGAACCTTTGAACACCTTTAGAACTCCACCTTCAGCTAAGTGTTTGCACCCGTTTAATTCAAGGGTGCCCAAAGAAATGAGATTTCTCTTCAGGTCAGGAACATGTCTTACACCTGTCAAAGATCTAATAACACTACCATGTGTCCTGATTTTAACTATACCTTGACCAACAACTTCGCATTGTGCATCGTTCCCCATCAAAACAAGACCACCATTAAATGGTTCATAGGTGATTAACCAGTCCCTATTAGGAGACATGTGAAATGTACAACCAGAATGAAGAATCTATTCATTCCTAGAACTTTGCTCAGTCTTAGCAGCTAATAAAACCTCATCCTTAGATTCAATCTCAAAAATACTAGCTTCGGCGGATCTATCAGGTTGTTTTCCTTTACCCTTATCATCTCAACAACACTCATATATCTCGTGTCCAGGTTTCTTGTAGTAACGACAAAATTTYGAGTTTTTACCTCTAGACCTAGATCTAAATTTTTTCTTACAGTTACTAACTCTTTTTTGAGTTCTGCCTCTAGCAACTAACCCTTCAATCGAATTTTCATTGTGAATTTCTGTGTCAAAGTTTTCTTCTAAATTGAATCTTGTGGCCATTGTATGATTTTGTGACTGTTGTTAACRGAGATGTGGGAATAGCCTTCTGTTCATGATGATGGAAATTCTTTTAGCAAGCCTCCAGGGTTTGTTGAAGAGAAATTGAATCTTCAATATAGGATTGAATCAATGGCAAGGCAGAAACCAAGCATAAATCAATATTGAGTAAGAATTACTTAAAATTTCTCCAACAAAATAGTGGTCTCTATCTAGCTTGTTCTCACGTATTTGTTCTMTATATTTTCAAGACTACCCTTCACGTAATTGCCAATGATGTATAAGAAAATACTTAGACATAGATAAGATGCATGAAAATTGGACTACTCAATGTACAAGTTATAAAGGAGTAAAGAATCTTCGTACAAGAGTAACTCTGAATCCTACRTTCAAAATTTACACTTGTATTGTGTCCATCTATTTCAAAAACACTCCAAATAGATCACTAGTATATATGCAAAATACATCTAGACATGTCCTAAATGTCATATAATAAGCACAAATTCACAGKATATACTAGGACATGAGTGTGAACACGTTGAAAATCATCGTGTGATAGAATAACATGTTTTTCATTTGAAATTATTCCAAACCTATGTTCTTATAGTATTATATATCTAAAAAGGACTGAATCCTATGAAGCTGCAAGATCAAATGATCGGTAATTAAGAACATATATTTTCAATGAAAATTTTTATTGGAACTAGGAACTAACTTCAAAATTTTCCCTTTACAAGTAACAGTGTTTCTCTATTCATTTGCAATATCAGGAATTTCTTCTTTCAGAAGTGAAGAGAAAGTRGAACTGGTGCTTGGAACATAGACTATGCCTAAGTGATGGAAGAGTTGAAAAGGTACGAGGTTTATTTATTTTCAATTGTTTCATGAAAACTATAATTTGTAATACATAGGCTTGCTTCTTATTCCAGCTAATTAATCTTGTATTAATGCTATATGTTTTGAAATACTGTATGAGAAGATTAAGATGATGCTATCATGCCATATGTATTATAATGCTATAAAGCTTTTCTTTTTCCATTTTCTAATGGTCCAATTTTCATTTAGTTGACTTAAATGTCATAACGAGTATCATTAAGATGCAATAGTAATGGACTTTTTTGATTTTATGATAGTTTTATTAGCATATGCCATCAAGCAAGCAGCTTAGATCCGAAGTTGAGCTTTTCAAGTTCATCAAGTATTCAATATCCCTTAAACGTTACTGAAAAGGTAAGGAGGATGAGAAAGTAACAAGCATAGTAAGTTTTACAATAGCACGTCAATTTAGTTTTCATTTCCATCAACTAAGTGAACTGATTTACTTTATCTCTATGCTCTTATTTGTAGTTTCATAAGAGAGGTAGCATRAGACTGATTACCAAAAATGTTGTTGGTTATTATATATCTAAAYGAGAGAGAATCATTAATCAATTTCTGCCTGCAATCATCACAAGCATTATTGGTAATCTCAAATTCCAAGAAACTCCTTTTGACAAAAAAATAACCAAAAACATAGTGCCACTTGGATTCTATGAAGAAGATCTAAAACCTCCTCAATGTTGTAAATAATTATATTGATGAATGACATTCTTACCCCTCAAATCCTAGAAGCCCTAGGGGTTAACTTTTATGAATAGAAGGCTCTAGTTCACATAAATGATAATCCCTACTTCTCTTCTCCTCTTCCTTCTCTACCTACATGATTTCTTCTATTCTAATTATTGTACAACTTATGTTTGTATTGTCGCTTCAAAGTAATTGAAGTACACAATAGATTAAGYCTATATGGTGTTCTGTAACTTYATCTCTGTTTGATAGCGTAACCTTTTGTTGCCTTTAGTTACTACGTGGCCTTTCCCTATGCCATTTTCTTTTAACCTTTTACATCTTTACTTTCAGTTRCAATATGGCCTYTTTACAAAAACAAATATTATAAGCCATGAGTTTAATCTACTTTAGTTTCATGTGTGCTGTTTATAGTGCAATTGCATGAGTTTTTAGTTCCATGTTTGCTAAAGGATCAGTTTTGTATGTATGCCAAATTACGCTTTTAGATGCCTATTTGACGTTAATATTTGATATATACTAAAGAATTAATATTTTACCCTTAGCTTTATGCCTTGAGCATTTCCCTAATGGTTCTTTATTTTATTTATTATATATAATATCAATATTTTCAAAGAATATTAAATTATTACTCCTAAAGTAGAAATAGTTTAAATTATTAACAGAATCATGCATTTTTGATGACCGTCATATTATGTGCTGAAGAATATTCATGGAAGAGTACATGAATTTTCATTTGGATCAYGAATATTTATTTATTGAAAAATGCATGATTCCATGACTGAATCTTAATTTCGCAAGTATTGTATCTTGTAGCAGATCAAGGCAACACCATTTCCTCCAAGTTATCAATTCGATGGGCAAGAGTATTTTGCATTCATAATAATCATTGTGATTTCACAATTTCATCTCCTTTTTATTAATTTTGGAACGTACAAAAAGGATTTAGGATCATATAGTGCTTCACCACAAAGTTATTACTTCAATATATTGGCACGAAACATGTAAGTATATTATTGCAATGCAATCATTAGTAGTGACGTGCATAKTAGTTTGAATACAATTTTATATCCTCATTTTCAGTTCGTGACTATATAAAATTTTCTAGGAAGATCAGAAACATATTTTGTTGGGAATGGCTCTCAAGAGATCTTAAACACAGTCCCTACTACTATTTGTAAGTATTGATTTCTATTTCTACTAATAAATTGATTCAATTGTTYGGTTAAATGATTAAATGAATAATAATTAATATAACAAAAGAGTAGTGAAGACATTATTTAACATGGTTCAGTGTGAAGGCCTATATCCATGGGCCGTGTTCAAGCATAAAAAATAATTCACTACATCAAAAAGTTTACAAGGGACTTAAACATAAACCTTTCTTAGTAGAAACTCCCTTCTAAATTTAAACTTGTAGCCACTGTAGGATCATGTTATTATTGTTGAAGGAGATGTTGAACTAAACTTCTGATCCTGCCATTGAAAATTGTTTCAGCAAGCCTCCTGAGTCTGTTCAAGATAAATTGGATCTTCAATACAAGGATGAAACAAAAAAAGGTAAAAACCAAGCATAATCAGACATCAATATTGCGTAAGGATTACTCAATATTTCTGTAAGCAAATACTGCTCTTTATCTAGCTTATTCTCATGTTTCGTTCTCTRTATTTTCTTTAACTAGCCTTCATGATATGACCAACGATATATAACAAAATATTTTGATTTATATAAGATGCATAATATAGGACTACTCAATGTGCACATTATAAAGGAATAAGGACTCTTCGTAGAAAAGTAACTATGCATCCTACATTCACAAAATTAAACTTGTACTCTAATATATCTATTTCAAACCACTTTAAATAGATCAATTGCGTATCTGCAAAATACATCTAGTCATATCCTATAAGTCATAATAATAAGTACAAATTTGTAGCTATTACTAGAACATGAGTTTGAACACCAATGAAAATTTCTATGATTACCCCGCGAACAATTGTTCATAAAAGAACGTGAATATAGCTAGTCATCATTTCAGCAATTGATATATAAGTAGTCAAGAAACAAATCAACCATAGCCTGAATACATAGATCTTGAAAAGCCAATAAATTGCAGGTTGCTGTGCCCCTTAACTTTCTAAGAAGAATCTTAATGCCATATAAATCACAACTATGTGCCTTAAACTTTCTAAAACGACACAAATCCAATGCATATCACCAAAGGACACGTGTATGATCCAATTCACCAAAAAAAAAAAAAAAAAAAAACTATGGGAAAATAGTTTAACAACACTGATATGGTAGCATCGTCACTTACTGAACCTATCCTAGTTACCAAAAATTACGCAGAAACCAACATTCTTTAAAAAACAATTCATAACCTACACATTATTTCATCAGTGTTACTTACATGGCAATCTACTAACCCATGGAATATCCTGCAAAAAATAGTTTCAACACGTTTTACTCAAGCAAAAAACGAGCAGGTACTAGTCATGACAACTTGAAACATCAAACCTGACAAACAAACCACCGAAAGTTTATAAAAACCCGAGTAAACTGGAATATGACCTGCAAAAAACCAAGCCTAAAAAAATTGCAAAGACAATTTAAATATCTCCCCTTTATGCCCACATGAAGCCACCAAAAAAAAAAAAATCATGGCTAAAGGACAACAACAAACAATCCTTTTGAAGGATAATCGGAGACTACCCACCTAAAGCGCTTCAGTTCTCAACTGGCTCAAATGATGGAGTCGCCCTCTGAGGTGATGCCTGAGACTCCCCCTCAAACAAACAATTGTTAAATAGAAGAGAAAAAATTATAAATCTCCAATGAAAGCACACGTAAACCCTAGGGAAGAAAATTCAGAAACAAAGAAGGAAAATAGGGATAATTCCAAATACCCTAACCACACTTAAACCCTAGTGAATTAAAAAAAATCCAAAAAGAATATTAACCAAATGAGATCAAATCAAAATGAGGTTCAATCAATGCCAAAGCAAATCATGGATGATTAACTAGAATAAAATATGACCCAAAGCGTGCAAACCTTGAATATGGTGATGAACGAAGTAGTTAATAAGACTGATAGTCATAAAAGCGCATGTTATAACAAGGAGTTAAGATAGTCATACCAACTACAATCATGATAGATATGTGCAAGTGTCCTAAAGGGGGATACTTGTTTTATTGTTCAACCCCTTCCCTCATAATATTAAATGAGCACCAACAGTTTTAGACATGTAACATGGTCTCTTTCATTCGAAGATAATCTTTCTTTGATTAAATAATCTTCTTGTGATTATGGAATAGGCAAAACA
This sequence comes from Rhazya stricta, assembly GCA_001752375.1. Taxonomy (NCBI): domain Eukaryota; kingdom Viridiplantae; phylum Streptophyta; class Magnoliopsida; order Gentianales; family Apocynaceae; genus Rhazya; species Rhazya stricta. The sequence continues at coordinate 78,682 of MEJB01000032.1, forward strand.
AGAATACAAAAACTCAGTAAATYGCAAGCTATGATTTTCACTCATGTATTGAGGCAGCCTTTCTGTGGTGGAGYAGTAGTACGATAGGATTCACTATACCAAAACTGCTTAGTCAAGTTGGTTTTCACTCTTCAAATAGTGGTATCTCTCTAGTGAAGGTTATGGAAATAAACACAAAGGAAACCAACAGATATGAAGGCTTAAAAAACAACCCTAATATAATATAAGTCTTATATGTCAAAGCACGAAGTACTTGGTTCAGAGTCTCCACATTCAAACTGAACGTGCAATATACTGAAAAGAATTTTTTAACCAAAAGCTAAAATATGACACGCTTGATCACAAGATTATCCTCAATAAGTCATAAATCACCTAGTAAGCAAACTCCAATAGATTTCCTTAAATCAAGAAAAGTTTGAGAGGTAAGTGCCATTATTTTTTCATTATGACAAATAGGGCTTTTAGGCACCCAGTTCATTTTAATCAACTGTTTCCCTTTAGATGGGGGAACATCAAAGTTTGATTCAATAATCCTCCTATCCACTTAGAAACAAAGTTCATAACATTTTGACCTAATATGCTCTTTTTTACCTGAAAAATGACACTTAGGAATAAAATTTGGTGCCTTATATTCTTTCTTGTRCTGGAATTTTCTATCCTCTATCATTGTGAGCACATCTGGTTTAGTGTGGCACGCATTCTGGAATCCATTTCCAAATTTTTCACCCATTGGTTTTGCCATATGTAAGACTTGATCAAGTTTGTAGTACTCTGCTTGACTTGTTTAGGATGCTATTTACACCTTACAATTCTTCTAAAGTTTGAGTCTATTTGATTTGAGAAATGTTGAACTTCTTTTGCAATGTTTTAATTTGCTCAATTAAACTACGATTATCGACCACAAGTTGAAGATATTCCATCTCCGTGGCTTTAGTTTGTTTCAAAAAGATTTTTCGCTTATTGTACATGTCCTCATAAGCAATTTGAAGGTCTTCAACATCAACATCGGATTCTATTTCTTCATCATTAATGTCACATTGCACACCATCCTTATTTGWATCTTTTACTACAAATCCTAGGTAGTTGTAGTCAAGTCATTATCCACTTAAACTTCATAACCATTATCGCTACATAAAGCAATCATAGCACCTCCCTTCTTCTTGAGAGTATTGGTAGATTCTGATTGAAGGTGTCTATAGCCTTCACATTACTTGCATTGAATCCCTTTTCCATTTTTGTAGTTTTTGATAGAAGAGCTAGCCTCYTTATGCTTCTTCTTGAAAATTTACTAGAGTTTCTTATTTTGTGTATGACTTAGAGCAATACTTTTGAAACTTGTGGTGTATTTCTCCTTATTCCACCTTCCAAAATTTGCTCATATATTTGTAGCGAACCAATTAGTTCCTCTAGATTGATCTTTTCAATGTTTTCGTATTCTTCAATAGATGTGACCTTGACTTTGAATCTCTTTGGAAGCAAGCACAAGACAATCCTAGCGTTAGAATAGGATTTACCAATAGTATAACATTGATTATATAAATCACATGATTTCGCATGGAAATCAGTAATAGTTTCATCCTCAGACATAGACGTATTTTCAAATTTAGTTGTAAGACTCCTAAATCCTAGTTTCTTTACATGATCAATTCCCTCATTCTTTGTCTCTAGCTTATCCCAAGCTTGCTTGGTAATTTGATAGTTTGTGATTACTTGCATTTGTTTTAAAGTGACAGTATTAAATAATGAATGTAGTGCTTTAGAGATCTAATATGCTTTATCAAATTCATCACTAGTCCACATAGGCACCAATTTACAGATGCTATTATCATTCTTAGTTACTAATGGAGGACTATACCCTGTAACTATGGAAGCCAAAACTCGTTCATCTATACTGTTTAAGAAAGCTCTGGTTCTATCTTTCCACATTTGGTAATTAGTTCCACATAACAAGGGAGGTTAATGGGTGTAATCCCCCTTCATGAAACTCATAGAAGTCATCCATAATTTAAACATAATAGTACCCGTGTGAGYAGAATGAAATTGATTATGTGCACAATTGACAAACTAACAGCAAGCACAATATACTCATGCCAATCCAATTAAACAATAAGACATAATTAGAAGCCAATCGAAAAATAATTAAGATAACAAACAACAATGAAGACGCAAATAACAAGGTTCGGCATGAATGCCTACATCATTAGGACCATGCCCAGACATAATGAGAAATTCATTATATTACAAAGTTAATGGGCTTAAACATATATCGTTCAAAGCAGAAACTATCTTCTAAATTGAATCTTGTCTGATTCTGTGATTGTGGTTAATGAAGATTTTGGAACAGCCTTTTGTTCCTACTACTGGAAATTTTTTTAGCAAGCCTCCAGGGTTCGCTGAAGAGAAATCAAATCTTCAATATACGATTGAATCAACCGATAGGTAAAAACTAAGTATAAACTGGGATTAATATTGATTAAGGATTACTTAAAATTTCTCCAAAAAAATACTACTCTTTGTCTAGCTTGTTCTCACGTTTTTGTTCTCTATATTGTCGTTAACTAGCCTTCACGTAATGGCCAATGATGTAAAAAAAAAAAAAAAAAGACACTTGGACATAGATACGATGCATAAAGATTGGATTACTCAATGTACAAGTTGCAGGGTTGGAGAGCAGAATAGCATGTAAATTCAACCAAAGATAAAAGAGATAATAACAGTAAAAATGACACTCAAATTTTAAGGTGGAAAAACTCTCTGTAAATGGAGGGAAAAAAACCACTAGCAAAGAAGCCTCAAAGATCCATTATAATTTTTTTTAGATAGAGTGTACAATGGTGAACCTCTATAAATAGAGTAGGATACGGATTTACTTAAGCCTCGCAGAGAGAAGTGTATATTTGAGAGAGGGTAACTAGATAACCACAAATAAGGGAAAGAGAGATAAGTGTATATCCGAGAGAAGGGTAAGTAGATAAGGAGATATAAAACTAAGTTTATATTAGAGAGAAATTGGGGCACTTGCTACCAACAAATCTCCACCCTAAACCATTTTCGTCGAAACTCTCTTTGCCATGGAAACCCCGCAGGGCAATCAGGTGCAGATGATTCCTACTAAGTCCAACCAATGCTTGACTTAGCAATTGGAAGTGGCTTGGTCAACATATTTGCAGTTTGGTTGTGTGAATCTTCTCAATAATAACTTTGCCTGCTTCAACTGTATCTTGGATAAAATGGTGCTTAATGTCAATATGCTTAGTCTTTGAGTGATACTTACTGCTCTTTGTCAAGTGTACAACACTCTGATTATCACAGAACACAACAAGAACATCTTGTTGTAGGCCGAAATCATTTACCAGATTGTAGAGCCATTTGGCTTCTTTCACACCTTCAGTTGCTGGAAATCCACTATAAAGCTTTTAGATGAAATGTACAATGGTGACCCTCTATAAATAGAGTAGGATGCAGATTTACTTAACCCTCACAGAGATAAGTATATATTTGAGAGAGGGTAATTAGATAACCAAGGACAAGGGAAAGGAGATAAGTGTATATGTGAGAAACTAGTAACTAGATAAAGAGAAATAACCAAAGATAAGGGAAAGAGAGATAAGTGTACATCTGAGAGAGAATGAGACACCGGCTCCCAACACATGTTATAAAGGAGTAAAGAATCTTCATACAAGAGTAACTCTGAATCCTACATTCAAAAATTAAACTTGTATTCTAATCTATCTATTTCAAAAACACTCCAAATAGATTGCTAGTATATATGCAAAATACATCTAGACATATCCTAAAAGTCATATAATAAGTACAAATTCACAGAATATACTAGGACATGAGTCTGAACACAATGAAGTATGATATGACTTCAACTTTTTCCCATTACAAGTTGCAGTGTTTCCCTATTTGTCTACAATATCAAACATTTCTTCTTCCAAAAGTGGAGAGACAGCAAAACTGGTGCTTGTAACATAGATAATGCCAAAGTGATGGAAGAGTTACAAAGGTACTAGGTCTACTTATTTTCAATTGGTTAATGAAATTGTAATTCATAAAAGATGAGATTGTTTCTTATTCCAGTTAATTAATCCTGCATCAACACTTTTTCTTTTGATATTATTTGAAAAAATTAAGATGATGATAGCATGACACTGGTATTTTAAAACTGTAAAGCTTTTCTATTTCCATTTTCTAATGTACAAAATTTCATTTAGTTGACTCAAATGTTATAACTAGTATCATTAAGATACAATAGTGATTGGCCTTTTTATTTTATGATAGTTTTATTGCCAATACCATCAGGTTTACAAGTTCATCCAGTATTCAGTATGCCTTAAACTTTACTCGAAAGTAAAGGAGGAAGAGAAAGCAACAAGCATAGAAAGTTTTACAATAGCAATTCAATTTAGATTTTCAATCCCATCAACTAAGTGAAATGATTTACTCTATCTCTATGCTCTTATCCATCGTGTCACAAGAGAGGTAGGGTAGGATTGATTACCAGAAAAGTTATAGGTTATTATATATCTAAACCAAAGACAATCATTTATCAATTTTTGCCCACAATTAAAATAGGTTTATTGATATTCTGTCAGTTGATGAAAGAGGTAAAAAATACAATTTATGTCTATAGAAATGACAATAAGATACGGATTAGTAATTTTTCCTCTTACATAATRATGAAAAGCATTATGGTGGGTGGATGGGTGGGTCTTAATTTGTAGGTGGCCAAAAAGTCGTACACAATCGCTTGCTAGTGGAAGATTTTTTGTGTTCAATCAATCTACGCAGAGTGAATTAGTCCCTTGTTCTCTACTAATCCACCATTGCATATAAAGAAAAAGAGGGAGCAGAGAAGGAAGAATAACCTTYTGATTTTAGCATACGAGATGGTGGGTTTGCTAGGTTATTGCTTGTAAACCCACACATCTATTCTGACTGTGTCAGTTATGTTTTGCTAGGTATAGGCAGACTCCACAATAGTCTTTAACATTTACTGATAAGGGTAATTTTCCTCCCCGATCCGTGGTGAAAAATCTCATCATTAATGTAAATTTTCTTACTCGTATGCTGTATTAGTAATATTACGTAAAGTGTAAGCCAAGTAGATAACAATGACAGCCATGGAAATATATGACCATCTCTTCTTGCACACTTCCTCTATCATTATTTATAATATGAACTTAAATAGTCTTTCAACTATCTATTTTTTGATACATTAAGTTGCATTCTGGACAGAAAGTTTAAGTGATAATTCTTTTGAAAGGAAATCACGTGAGGACATTGAATGCAACTTTATCTCAATTTTCCACTTCATCTTTGCACTCACAAACTCATCTTGCCATATTAAATAACTCTCCATCAGCCATGATCTTTTAAGCAGTTGCCTAATTAAGAGAGGCAGAAAAAGGCAAAGAAATTTTTTTAAGTATTTTTAGTTCTTCTTAGTGGAATCGACGTGGCACTAATTTTTGTTTTTCTTTTTTTTTTTTTCTCAAAAGGAGTTCGTTGTAATTTGAGATTCGAAATCACTACGGGATGAGTATGTGTTGTATATTGCACAATATAACCAAATATATATAACTGTCCAAGGAAAATCAGTCAATGTTTATCTTTTAGGAGAAAGCATAAAATGCTGAATATTAATAAACTATCCATAAGATATATGATAAGAACTTAGTGATTTTTTGTTTTGTATTGTATTGGTGAATCAAACGAATAGTAATAGAAACTATATTGGGAAMATTAATAAATAATCCTTAATTTGTGTAGCGAAAAAAGGGAAATGCTTAAGATCATTACCATAGAAATAATTTATTCTATTTTTCTTACCTTCTTCCTGACATACATATAATTGTGTGAGTTGGAAGATTTCATCTCTTTGTAGCTTTATCGCCTCTTTATTACATTAGTATCTTTCAATTTCAAGCATTCGAATCAGCACTTTATACTTTCAGAAACTTGAAGGCAGATGGAAACTCCAGTTAAGACCTCAAATATTCACGTCATTTCCCCATTCAATGCAAAGAGTCAAACAATTGATCTTTAGTTTGGATAACAAACAGCTGTTGCCAGTTGAATTTGCAATATTTGAGGACATGGTAAGCTTGATTTCTCTTTTTCTTTTTTATTTATTTTGATTGCATCATGGTCTTTTTTTTCCTTTTTCCAACTTGATTGTCTTTTCCTTCTATCTAAAACAATCGTTTCAAAGATTTTTGAACTTGTTTATGTTTGTTGAACATTTAAAATACTCTCAGAAAGCATCGAATCTAATCTGTACCTTGCAGTAAACCTTGGAAAATCAATTAGCTTCAAAAGGCTATCAATTGGATGGACTTGAACGTCAAGCTGTAAGAGCATATGTCTTTCATAGATCATGAGAACTATTTTATAGTTTATACAATTCCATTTACCAAAAGTTACATTCTTATTTTGATCCTATAGCTTATTTTGGAAAGGTATTTTGCTGCACGAGGTTTTCTGCAACAAGCACAAAGTATTCCAAGGGTAAGAGCTTATGAATATTCATTTGACTCATCATTATTTATTCATTGAAAGGTACATGGTTCCATAACCAAACATTAATTTCTCAAATATTGTATCTTGTAGCAAACGAGGGAAAGACATTTTGCTCCAAGTTATCAATCCGATGAGGTAAGAGAATTTATTTTCATAATAATGGTTGTGATTTCACAACTGGACATCCTTTTTATTAATTTTGGAACTTGCAAAAAGGATKAGGATCATATATTGCTTCACCACTATGTTATTACTTCGATATAATTGGCACGGAAACTGTAAGCATGCTATTCCAATGTTATCATTTAGTAGTGACATGCATATAAGTTTGAATAYAATTTACTCCCCTAATTTTCAGTTCATGATTATATTTAATTTTCGGAGGAGATCAGGAACATATTCTGTTGGGAATGGGTCCCAAGAGACTTGAAAGCAGTCCCCATTGGTATTATATATCCAAAATGGACTGAATCCCATGAAGCTAAAAGAGCAAATGAATTGGTAATTAAGAACATATATATCCAATGAAAATTTTAGTGGAACTAGGAACTGACTTCAAAATTTTCCCATTACAAGTAACAGTGTTTCTCTATTCATTTGCATTATCAGGAATTTCTTCTTTCAAAACTGGAGAGAAAGCAGAACTGGTGCTTTGAACATAGACCACGTCCAASTGATGGAAGAGTTGAAAAGGTACTAGGTTTATTTATTTTCAATTGTTTCATGTAACTATAATTTATAACAGATAGGATTGTTTCTTATTCTAGGTAATTAATCTTGCACAACGCTGTATCTATTGAAATACTGTATGAGAAGATTAAGATGATCCTAAGATGGCACATGCATTATAAAACTGTAAACCTTTTCTTTTTCCATTTTCGAACTTCCAAATTTTCATTTAGTTGACTCAAATGTTACAACTATTATGATTAAGACCAATCGTAATTGACTTTTTGATTTTATGATAGTTTTATTACAATATGCCATCAGACAAGCAGTTTAGATCCGAACTTGAGGTTTTCAAGTTCATCGAGCATTCAGTATACCCTAAACGTTACTCAAAAGGAAAGGAGGACGAGAAAGTAACTAGAACAGTAAGTTTTACAATAGCACTTCGATTTAGTTTTCATTTCCATCTACTAAGTGAAATGATTTACTTTATCTCTATGCTCTTGTCATGATTTAGTTTTCATTGTTGGTTATTATATGTCTAAACCAGAGAGAATCATTTAACCAATTTCCTCCTGCAATCATGACAAACATTATTGACAATCCATTAGTAGACGAAAGAGGTAAACAATACTACTTACATATTTGGAAATTACGTAACAATATTGATAAGTAATGTTTTTCCTCACATAGTAACATTTGTTTTCCTTCAAATATGTGCAGAAAGAAAAATGATAAAGACAACAGCAGGTTTTTCTGGTCAAAGCAAACAGAAATGCCAAGGTTTGACATGGAAGTATCCTGGCATTCCACTATAYGATTTTGAGACAGTGCCTCCTTATTAAAAAGATTGAATTTACTGCTAAGGTAGGATTGCTTTGTCAAGCAATTGCTTTTTTGTAATGAAATGTTTTCTAGTTGTAATAGAAAAAAATTGAATAGGAACCTGAACTAATTTTGTGGTAGCCTGTGCTATGTGTATTTGAAGTTAAATTGCAATGACTTTCATTATACATATATTTATCTATTTGTATTTCGCAGCTTCTATTCATACAAGATCTTTACAAGCCAATATATGTACATCCATCTTTTACCCTCTAGGTTATGTTAACTAATGATGAGAGATTTTTGCTGGTGGATTTGAGCTAATTAGTGAACCCAAGCTCATGATGGCCGAGAAAAACCCTACAAAAAAACAACTCATGTAGGTAAAACAATGCTTCTGAATGAAATAATTCTTCTCAATGTCATTGATTCTAATTCCAAATGGTTAGCCAGTTCCAAGTCCTCTTAGTACACCTTTGGATCAACTGCTACACAAAATTAGCAAATGAAGGGAGTGGGGAGAAAGATAAGAAAAGAATAAAAACTCTTACAAACTTGGTTAAGTTTTCCAATCTAAAAGGCAAAGCAAAGATGTAACACCCCGAATTTTCCTTTACTAAATTCGTTGATTTTATGTAAAATGCGTGCCAGCTAGATTGAACATATAATC
>MEJB01000032.1:92202-112538 GCA_001752375.1 Rhazya stricta
TTATTATTATTATTATTAAATTATTATTAGCATTTACTTGTTTTATTTTGTTTTATTTTATTTTTAAATCGCAACTTGACCCGTTGGAATTTATTATTCAGATTTAACCAAAACCTATAATTTACATAAAATGGTTTCATTTCCGTTAAAGATTCAACTTTCGGCTAACCGATTAAATAGACTTATAAGCCAAATCGTCATGTCCAATCTACCTGGCACACATTTTACATAAAATCAACGGATTTAGTAAAGGAAAATTCGGGGTGTTACATGTATTGCTTTATCACCAGGTTATTACTTCGATATATTAGCACAAAACATGTGAGTATATTATTGCAATGCAATAATTTAGTAGTGACATGCATATTAGTTTGAATACAATTTTGTAGTTACTTCGTTATTATGTATAATTTTCCACGAAGATCAAGGATATATTTTGTTGGGAATGGCTCCCAAAAAATCATGAATAAAGTCCCTGTCGCTATTTGTAACTGTTGATTTCTATTTCTATTAATATGTTGATACAATGTTTTGGTTTAATTGTTACAGGAATAATAATTAATATAACAAAAGAGCAATGAAGACACGATTTAACATGGTTCAGTGTGAAGTCTATATCCATGGGACCACGATCAAGCATGAAATATAATTCACTATATCAAAAAGTTTACTAGGGATTTAAACATAAATATTTCAAACTAGAAACTCCCTTCTAGATTGAAACTTGTCGCCATTGTAGGATTTTGTGATTGTTGTTGAAGGATATGTTGGACTAGCCTTCTGATCCAGCTACTAGAAATTCTTTTAGCAAGCCTCCTAAGTCCATTCAAGATAAATTGGATCTTCAATGCACCGATGAATTTAAGAAAAAGGTAAAAGCCAAGCATAATCAGGCATCAATATTGCATAAGGATTACTCAATATTTCTCCAAGAAAATAATGCTCTCTGTCTAGCTTATTCTCATGTTTTGTTCTCTGTATTTTGGTTAACCAGCCTTCAAGAAATGACCAACGATATAGATGCAAGAATATAGGACTACTCAATGTGCACATTATAAAGGAATAAGGACACTTCGTACAAGAGTAACTCTGAGTCCTACATTCACAAAGTTAAAATTGTACTCTAATCTATTTATTTCAAAACACTCCAAATAGATCAATTGCGTATCTCCTAAATACATCTAGTGATATCCTATAAGTCATATAATAAATACAAATTCGCAGGATATACTTGGACATGAGTGTGAACACAATGAAAAACTTTGTATTACACAAGACATATGTTGATAAGAATGTAAATACAATACTCATCATTCCAAGGAATATATATAAGTAGTCCAAGAACAAATCAACCATAACTGAATAGAGATGATCTTAATACCAATAAATTACAGCTATGTGCCTTAACTTTCAAAAACAACACAGAAATCCAATGTATATTCTAACTTATGTGATAATCCATTAACAAAATAAAAACTATGGCAAAACTAGTTTACACACTATGGTAGCCCRTCACTTGCTGAACCAATAGTAGTTTACAAAAATGATGCAGAAACTAACATTCTTTAAAATAGTCATAAGCTGCACATTAGTTCCATCATGTACTACATCATCTACTAAGACCATGAATATCCTGCCAAATAGTTTCAACATATACTTCAAGAAAACTAGCAGTTACTAGTCCATGAACAACTTGCAAAACCATGGTAACAAACATCAAAAGTTACTAAACCATTAGCAACCTGAACATCAACATGCAAAACCAGGCATAAAAAGTTSCAAAACAATTAAAATCTCCCCTTTATGTTTGCATGAAGTACCAAAATAGATCACGGCTAAAGACACAAACAAGCAATCCGTTTGAAGGATAATCGACGATTGCCCATCTAGAGACTCTGTCTCAGTTGGCTCAAAAGATAGAGTCGCCCCCTGAGGAGATGCCGAGACTCCCTCTTAGGCAAACGGTTATTAAATAGAAGAGAAAAAATTATAAAGCTCCAAGGAAAKCATGCGTAAAACCTAGGAAAGCAAATTCAGAAACAATGAAGGAAAATAGGGATAATTCTAAATACCCTAACCACACTTAAACCCTAGTGAATTAAAAAAAAAATCCACAAAGAATATTAACCAAATAAGATGAAATCAAATAGAGGATAAATCAATGCCAAAGCAAATCATGGATGATTAACTAGAATAAAATATGGCACAGAAGGTTCAAGTCTCGAATATGGTGATCAACAAAGTAGTTACTAAGGYTGATTGTCCTTGAAATACATGTTACAACAAGGAGTCTAAGATAGTCAAGAATAATTATCAGAAACAAACTACCAACTGCAATCATGATAGATGTGTGTAAGTGTCCTGAAGGGGGATACTTATTTTATGAGTCAACCCTTTCCCTCATAATATTAACTGAACACCAACACTTGTAGACATGTAACATGATCCCTTTCAATTGAAGATAATATCTTTTTGATTAGAGTAATCTTTTTTGTGATTATGGAATAGGCACAACTAGAATACAAATCACTTAGTAAATCCCAGAATGTGATTTTCATTCACGTATTGAGGTAGCCTTTTTGTGATGTAGCAGTCATAGGATAGGAGTCACTATACCAAAATTGCTTAGTCAAGTTGGTTTTCAYTTTTCAAATGGTGGTATCTATCTGGTGGAGGTCATAGCAATAAATATGAAGGAAACCAATAGATATAAAGACTAAAAAATAACCCTAATATAATATAAGTCTCATCTGTCAAAGCACAAAGTACTTGGTTCAGAGTAGCCACACTTAACTGAACATGCAATACACAAGAAAGAATTTTTTAACTAGAAACTAAAACATGACACACTTGATCACACGATTATCCTCAATAAGTCACAGATTTTGGAATCCAATTCCAAATTTTTCACCCATTGGTTTTCCTATATGTAGGACTTGATCAAGTTTTGTAGTACTCTTCTTGAACTTGTTTAGGATGCTATTTACACCTTATAGTTCTTTCAAAGTTTAAGTCAATTTCATTTGAGAACCATTGAGCTCTTCTTGAAATGTTTTAATTTGCTCAATTAGACTACCATTATCTAGCACAGATTGATGATATTCCATCACCGTGGCTTTGGTTTGTTTTAGAAAGATTATTTGCTTATTGTACATGTCCTCAWAAGCAATTTGAAGGTCTTCAACATCAACATTGGATTCTATTTCTTCATCATTAATGTCATATTGCACACCATCCTTATTTGAATCTTTCACTACAAATCCTAGGTAGTTGTTGTCAAGTCATTATTCGCTTAAACTTCATAACCATTATCGCTACATAAAGCAATCATAGCACGTCCCTTCTTCTTGAGAGTATTGGCACATTCTGATTGAAGGTGTCTATAGCCTTCACATTGCTTGCATTGAATCCCTTTTCTCTTTTTGTAGTTTTTGATAGAAGGGCCAGCCTCCTTGTGTTTCTTCTTGAAAATTTACTGGAGTTTCTCACTTTGTGTATGACTTAGAGCAATACTTCTAAAAGTTGTGGTGTATTTCTCCTTATTCCACCTTCCAAAATTTGCTCATAAATTTGTAGCGAACCAATTAGTTCATTTAGGTTGATCTTTTCAATGTCTCCGTATTCTTCAATGATGTGACCTTGACTTTGAATCTCTGTGGAAGCGAGCACAAGACTTTTCTGACAAGCATAGCGTTAGAATAGGATTCATCAAGAGAGTAGCATTCATTAGATAATTCACACCATTCATCTTCGGACATAGACATATTTTCAAATTCAGTTGTAAGACTCCTAATCATGATTTCTTTACATGATCAGCTCCCCCATTCTTTGTCTCTAGCTTATACGAAGCTTYCTTGTTAATTTGATAGTTTGTGATTACTTACATATGTTTTAAAGTAATAGCATTAAATAATGCATGTAGTGTTTTAAAGATCCAATTTGCTTTATAAAATTCATCACTAGGCAACTCAGGCACCAATTTAGGGATGCTATTATTATCCTTAGTTACTAATGGGGGATTATACCAACTATAGAAAACAAAACTCGTTCATCTATACCATTTAAGAAAGCTCTCATTCTAGCTTTCCACATTTGGTAATCACTTCCACATAACAAGGGAGGTCTATGGGGGTAATCCTCTTCATGAAACTCATGGAAGTCATAATTTGAACACAACAGTACCCATATGAGAACAATGAAACTGATTGTGGGCACAATTGACAAACTAACTGCAAGCATAATATACTCATGCCAATCCAATTAAACAATAAGTAAGCCATACTTAGAAGCCAATCAATCACCTCAAATTTGAATCCAATTATGATGAATAGGCAACTTGCTCTAATACCACTTGAAAGTGTTGATTTATATTTCTATCAATAAGCCAATAAATTTGAATTCAATGGTTTGGTTTAACGATTACTTGAAAAATAATTAAGATAACAAACAGCAATGAACACACAAATAATATGGTTGAACGTGTATGCCTACATCAATAGGACCATGTCCAGACATAATAAGAAATTCACTATATTACAAAGTTTACAAAGGACTCAAACATAAATCGTTCAAAGTATAAACTATCTTCTAAATTGAACCTTGTAGCCATTGTATGATTTCRTGATTGATGTCAACTAAGATGTTAGAACAGCCTTCTGTTCCTACTACTGGAAATTCTTTCAACAACCGTCTAGGGTTCGYTGCAGAGAAATTGAATCAATGGCAAGGTAAAAACTAAGCATAAACACGGATCAATATTGAGTAAGGATTACTTATAATTCCTCCAACAAAATACTACTCCCTGTCTAGCTTGTTCTCACATTTTTGTTCTCTGTATTTTCATTAACCAGCCTTCAGGTAATGGCCAATGATGTATAACAAAATACTTATACATAGATAAGATGCATGAAGATTGGACAACTCAATGTACAAGTTATAAAGGAGTAAAGAATCTTCATACAAGAGTAATTCTGAATCCTACATTCAAAAATTAAACTTGTATTCTAGTCTATCTATTTCAAAAACACTCCAAATAGATCACTAGTATATATGCAAAATACATCTAGACATATCCTAAAAATCAATTAATATTTACAAATTCAAAGGATATACTAGGACATGACTGTGAACACAATTAACTACGATATGACTTCAAATATTTCCTATTACAAGTTACAGTGTTTCTCTATTTGTTTACAATATCAAAAATTTCTTCTTCCAAAAGTGGAGAGAATGCACCACTGGTGCTTGTAACATAGATCACGCCTAAGTGATGGAAGAGTTGCAAATGTACTAGGTCTATTTATTTTCAATTAGTTCATGAAATTATAATTCATAATAGATCTTATATCAGTTAATTAATCATGTATCAATACTTTTCTTTTGACATTGTTTTGAAAAGATTAAGATGATGATAACATGACATTTGTATTTTAAAACTCTAAAGCTTTTCTATTTCCATTTTCTAATGTACAAAATTTCATTTAGTTGACTCAAATGCCATAACTAGTAGCATTAGGATACAATTGTAATGGACTTTTGTATTTTATGATAGTTTTATTATCGTATACCATCATACAAGCAGTTTAGATTTGAAGTCGAGGCTTTCAAGTTCATCCAGTATTTAGTATGCCTAAAATGTTACTCAAAAGTAAAGGAGGAAGAGAAACTTTTACAATAGCACTTAAATTCAGTTTTTCATTCCCATCAACTAAGTGAAATGATTTACTCTATCTCTATGCTCATATTCATAATATCAGAAGAGAGGTASAGCGGGATTGATTACCCGAAAGTTATAGGTTATTATATATCCAAACCAAAGACAATCATTTATCTATTTCTGCCCGCAATTAAAACAGGCATTATTGATAATCTATCAGTTGATGAAAGACGTAAAAAATACAATTGATGTCTATAGAAATGACAACAAGATATGAATTAGTAATTTTTCCTCTCACATAATCACGAAAAGCTTTATGGTGGGCGGGTGGGTGCATTTTAATTTGTTGGTGGCCAACAAGTTATACACAATCTAGTGATACAAAGCCATGTGCGTCTTGTTGGCTGTTGTATTTATCTAGCCAACATGTTATGAATTGSCTTTTGTATTAAACGTGGATTCGTATGATTGGATTATGTATAATCTGTAGGCTACTAGCAAGTTAAGACTTTCCTATTATAAAGCTAAACCATAATCACATTTGTTTTCCTTCGAATCTGCACAGCAAGAAAAATGATAGAGGCTAGAGAAGGTTCTTCTAGTCCAAGTGAACAGTAAAGTCAATATCATTGCATTCCACTGTGTGATTTTAGATAGTGCCTTCTTGTAAAAGACATTGAATTTACTATTGAGGGAGGATTGGTTTGCCTAGCAATTGCTGTTCTATTAAGAAATGTTTTGTAGTTGCAATAGGACATATTTGAATAGGAACCTGAACTAATTTTGTGATAGCTAGTGCTATGGCATTTTAAGGTAAATTGCAAYGACTTTAATTAGATGTATATTTGTCTATTTATATTTGGCAGCTTCTATTCATACAAGATCTACACATTCCAATATATGTATGCCCATCTTCTACCCTCTAGGTTATATTAAAGTGGTTTAATGATAGCTTTTGCTRGTGGAATTTAGCTAATTTATGAACAGAAAAAGTGTGCCCATGATGGCCCGATAAAACCCTGGAACAAAACATCTCACTATAAATGTAAAGGTTTGACATGGAAGTATCTTGGCATTCCACTATATGATTTTGAGACGGAGCTTCCTTCTTAAAAACATTGAATTTACTGCTAAGGGAGGATTGTTTTGTCAAGCAATTGCTGTTCTATTATGAAATGTTTTCTAGTTGTAATAGAAAAAATTTGAATAGGAGCCTGAACTAATTTTGTGGTAGCCTCTGCTATGTGCATTTTAAGTTAAATTGCAATGACTTTCTTTAGACATATATTTATCTATTCGTATTGTGCAGTTTCTATTCATACAAGATCTTTACAAGCCAATATTTTTGTACATCCATCTTTTACCCTCTTGGTTATGTTGACGAACGATGATAGATTTTCGCTGGTCAATTTGAGCTAATTATTGAACYGAAAGCTCATGATGGTCTAGTAAAACCCAAGAAAAAAATAATTCATGCARGTAAAAAAATGCTTTTGAATGAACTAATTCTTCTCAATSTCATTGATTCCAACTCCAAATGGTTAGCCAGTTCCATGGTCCTCYTAGTACGCATTTGGATCCACTGCTATACAAAATTAGCAAATGAAGGGAGTGGGGAGAAAGATAAGAAAAGAATAAAAGCTTTTACAAACTTGCTTGAGTTTTCAAATCTAAAAGACRAAACAAAGAGGTAATTTTTTTTCCTGCTAACTTGAGATAGAATTGAATGATGCTTGAGAGGGAGAGAATATTTTGTGAGTCAAGAGAGAGGACAACATTTAYTTGTATGGACCACCAAATCCTGCAATTAGTGTTGTATTATGATCAATTTTTCTTATCGAAAAAGATTTTCCACTAGAAAATTAAGACACTTTTTCTTTGGCAAAGTCTTGTTATTCTCATCATCATCATTATTTCTGTATTTTTATAGGGTAATGACAATATATTGTACTTTATCCTGTTTTAACTCGAGCAAGAACATCTTCCTCGAACTGCGATGAAACGTTTGAGTTTTTTTTTTTTTTTTTTTTACAAGTAAGCCATTTCATTTTTAAAACCATAAACATGTATGCTAATAAATTTTATTTCCTTTAGTAACACTCTGTTAGTGTTTTCTTATGTATAAGCTGACTCAACAATAGTTTCGGCATTTATTGTTAAGTTTATTTTTGGTTCCCCGATCAAATCTTTGGCCAGCTCCTTCGAATATTTGTTGAGAATTGCCCAAGCTAATATTGTATCGCTGATTGAATAGTCACTTTTCCAGCATATTCTTCCTCTTCTTTATCTGAGTATTTCTTCAATATGCTATGTAACCAATGAGTCCACATCATTCATAGTAACCAATGAGTCCCCTCCAAATGGTTAGCCAGTTCGAAGGTCCTCCTAGTATACATTTGGGTCCACTGCTATACAAAATTAGGGAATGATGGGGATAACTTTGACATGTATGGACTCTCAAACCGTTGCAATTAGCATTGTATTATGATAAATTTTCTAATCGAAAAAGATTTTTCTCTTTTTGCACTACAAATTAAGAACTCATTTTCTTTGGCAATGTTTTGTTATTGTAATCCTTGCCATTTTTTCTGTATTTTTATAGAGTAATGACGATAAATTATACTTTATCTTGTTTTAACTTGAGCAAGAATATTTGGCACGCACCACAATGATACGTTTGAGTTTCCTTTTGTTCTCGAATCAATCATTTGAATTTTAAAACCATAAACTTGTATGCTAATAAATTTCATTTCGTTTAGTAAGACTGGGTTAGTGTTTTGTCAGGTATAAGCTTACTCCACAATAATTTTGACATTTATTGTTTACTGTTGTTTTCATTCCCTGATCAACATAGAGGAATCTCATCGTTAATTTAAATTTTTCTTTATTCGTATTGTCTATTAGTAATATTATTTAAAGTGTGATGCTAATTAGAAAACAATGACAACCGTATAAATATATGACTTGAAGTGAAATGTTCTGCACTTTCTCTRTGATGATTTCTTGTCTGGACTGAAATAGTCGTTCAACAATCAATTTTTTGACCCATTAAGTTGTATTTTGGAGACGCACGTCTACATGATATTTCTATTGAAAGGAAATCACGTGAAGACATTGACTGTATATTTATCTCAATTTTCTGCTACATCTTTGCCTTCAAAAACTCATCTTGCCATACTAAATAACTCTCCATCAGCCATGATCTTTGAAGAAGTTGACTTATTAAGAGAATAAGAAAAAGGCAAAGAAATTTCTTTAAGYAGTTTTAGTTCAAGTGGCACTAATTTTTTATTATTTTTTTGTCAAAAGGATTTTGCTGCAATTTGAAATTTCAAATTACTAGGGGAAGAAACTGTATTTTATATTCCAAAATATAACCAAATACATATAATTATCCAAGGAAAAACATTCAATGTTTTCTGGAACAATTATGATATAGGATAAGAACGTAGTGCTTTTTCATTTTGTATTGTATTGGGTAAATCAAACTAATAGTAATTAAAACTATATTGGGAAAATTAATAAATACTATTCCTTAATTTGGGGAGGAAAAAAATGGAAATTTTTAAAATTATTACCTTAAAAATAATTTATTCTTTTTTCTTTGCCATCTTGACCAACGTATAAGTGTTTGAGTTGGAGCATTCCATCTCTGTAGCTCTGTCGCCTTCGTATTACATTAATATCTTTCTACTTCCAGTTTTCGAGTCAAATACTTTATACTTTCAGAAACTTGAAGGCTGGTGGAAACTCCAGYTAAGGCCTCAAAGAATTTTAATTGGTCTATTTTATCATTTTTATTTTTGTTTTCTTTAATTTTAATTGCGTCATGGGGAATTTTTCCCTTCTTTTCACTTGATTATCTTTTCCAAGAGATCTTGAACAAAGTCCCTATTGCTATTTGTAACTGTTGATTTCTATTCTATTAATAAGTTGATACAATGGTTTAGTTTAACGGTTATAGGAATAATAATTAATATAACAAAACAGCAATGAAGACACAATTTAACGTAGTTTAGTGTGAAGTCTATATCCATAGGACCATGTTCAAGCATAAAATATAATTCACTATATCAAAAAGTTTACGAGGGATTTAAACATAWATCTTTCAAAGTAGAAACTACCTTCTAAATTGAAACTTGTAGCCATTGTACGATTTTGTGATTGTTGTTGAACGAGATGTTGGACTAGCCTTCTGATCCTACTATTGGAAATTCTTTCAGTAAACCTCCTAAGTCCGTTCAAGATAAATTGGATCTTCCATACACGGATGAATTTAAGAAAAAGGTAAAAACCAAGCATAACCAGGCATCAATATTGCATAAGGATTACTCAATATTTCTCCAAGAAAATACTACTCTTTGTCTAGCTTATTCTGATTTTTGTTCTTTGGGTTTTTGTTAACCAGCCTTCACGAAATGACCAACAATATATAACAAAATATTTTGATTCATTTGACTCTTCGTACAAGAGTAACTCTGGGTCCTACATTCAAAAAATTAAACTTGTGCTTAATCTATCTATTTAAAAATACTCCAAATAGATCAATTGCGTATCGGCAAAATACATGTAGTCATATCCTATAAGTAATATAATAAGTACGAATATGAAGGATATACGAGGGCATGAGTGTGAACACAATGAAAATTTTTGTGTTACACAAGGAAATATTGTTCATAAGAAAGTAAATAAAATACTCATCATTCCAAGCAATATATATAAATAGTCCAAGAACMAATCAACCATAGCTGAATARGGATGATCTTAATGCCAATAAATTACAGCTATGTGCCTTAACTTTCTAAAACAACACAAAAATCCAATGTATATGCCAACACACGTGGTAATCCATTCACAAAATAAAAACTATTGCAAACCTAGTTTACACACTATGGTAGCCCATCACTTGCTGAACCAATAGTAGTTTACCAAAAAAGACGCAGAAACTAACACTCTTTAAAACAGTCATAAGTTGCATATTAGTTCCATCATGTACTACATTATCTACTAAAACCATGAATATCCTGCCAAATAGTTTCAACATATACTTCAAGAAAACTAGCAGTTACTAGCCCATGAATAACTTGCAAAACCAACGTAACAAACACCAAGAGTTACTAAACCATTAGCAACCTGAACAGCAACCTACAAAACCAACCATAAAAAGTTGCAAAACAATTAAAATCTCCCCCTTTATGTTGGAATGAAGCACCAAAATAGATCATGGCTAAAGACACAAACAAGCAATCCGTTTGACGGATAATTGACGACTACCCATCTAGAGACTTAGTCTCAACTGGCTCAAATGATGAGTCGCCGCCTGAGGTGATGCCTAAGATTCCCCTCAAACAAATGGTTGTTAAATAGAAGAGAAAAAATTATAAAGCTCCATGAAAAGCACGTGTAAACCCTAGGGATAATTCCAAATACCCTAGCCACACTTAAACCCTAGTGAATTAAAAAAATCCACAAAGAATATTAACCAAATCAGATTAAATCAAATAGAGAATAAATTAATGCTAAAGCAAATCATGGATGATTAACTAGAATAAAATATGAACCAGACGGTGCAAGTCTCGAAATATGGTGATCAACGACCTAGTTAAGTAATAAGGCTAATTGTCCATAAAAGCATGTTATAGCAAGGAGTTATTAAAGATGGTGAAGAATAATTATCAGAAATAAACCTACAACTGCCAAATCATCATAAAATGGTGTGCAAGTGTCCTGAAAGGGGGAATATTATTTTATTAGTCAACCCTCTTGCCTTGATATAATATTAGATGACACGACACTGACACTACAGACAATGTAAACATGATCCCTTTCATTTGAAGATAATCTTTCTTTGATTTAGAGTAATCTTTTGTGATTATGGGAATAGGCAAAGCCAAGAAATACAAATCACTTAGTAAATCACCAGACTGGTGATTTTCACTCACGTATTAAGGCAGCCTTTTCTATGGTGGAGCAGTCGCGTCAGGGATGGGAGTCACTATACCCAAAACTTGGCTTAGTGAAGTGGATTTCCACCTCTTCAAATGGGTGGTATTCGCATCTAAGTGGATGTCATGAAAATATACATGAAGGAAACTAACAGATATAAAAACTAAAAAATAATGCTAATATAATATAAGTCTTATGTGTCAAAGTATAAGTCACTTACCTCAGAGTCGCCATACTCAAACTGAACTTGGAACACACTAGAAAGAATTTTTTAACCAGAAACTAAAACATGACACACTTGATCACACGATTATCCTTAATAAGTCATGAGTCACCGTTGTGAACAAACTCCAATGGATTTCCTTAAATCAAGAAAAGTTTGAGAGGTAAGTGACTTTATGTTTCATTATGACAAGTACGGCTTTTAGAAGTCCCTTTCATTGTAATCAATTGCTTCCTTTTAGATGGGAGAACATCAAAGTTTGATTCAGTAATCATCCTCTCCACTTAGAAACAAAGCTTATAACATTTTTAGGCCTAATATGCTCATTTTTGCCTGAAAAACGACACATAGGAATAAAAGTTGGTGTCTTATATTCTTTTTTCTTGTGATGGAATTTTCTATCCTTTGTCATTGTGAGCACATCTAGTTTAGTGTGGCACACATTCTAGAATTGAATTCCAAAATTTTCACCTATTGGTTTTCCCGTATATAAGACTTGATCAAGTTTTGTGGTACTCTTCTTTAACTTGTTTAGGATGTTGTTTACACCTTGCAGTTCTTTCAAAGTTTGAATCAATTTTATTTGAGAAACATTGAGCTCCTCTTGCAATATTTTAATTTGCTCAATTGAACTATGATTATTTACCACAAGTTGAAGATATTCCATATCCCTGGCTCTTRTTTGTTTAGAAAGATTGTTCACTTGTTGTACATGTCCTCATAAGAAATTTGAAGGTCTTCAACATCAACATCGGATTCGACGTCTGTATCATCAATGCCACATTACCATCCTTATTTGAATCTTTCAATACAAATGCATGAGATTTACTTACTGAGCTTAGTAGCTCACCCCATATTCCCTTATTTTATGTTTCAAGTGATGACWAAGCCAGATAGTGTGAGGAGATTGGAAGCAGTTTTTGATACCCAAAAGTCATTCTATTAATTAAATTTTCTATCGATTTATGAACTTGTTGAGTGTTTAGATTTTATTCGTTTATTTTCAAAAGCTTACATTGGATTTTAAATATATGAGTATTTTATTGGTAAATGATATTGTTGGGGCTTGAAGTTATTTCATTATATGTAGAGTAATGGGAATGTTTGGTGAGGAATTTTCTGATTGTATACAGGGGAAATATGTTGATGTTACAGAGGAAACTCTATCRAAATTTTTGTAAAACACTTTGTATTAAAATACCCAAAATTTTTATTTTCTCGATTTCCACAATATATGTGAAGGTAATTGGTGACATTCTCGGGTTACGATTGTTTCTAATTTGAGGGTGTTGCAGTTGTGGTATCAGAGCTTAGAGTTTAAAAACAATTATGTAGACTTCATAAGAAAATGATTTATAAATTCTTGAAAAGTACATGTGTATCAGGTCATGCCACCAATGTTTCTTCCAGGACTATCTGGTAAGTTTTATGTTTTAGTTTAAATTATTGACTGATATTTAATGTTCAATAACTATACGTGTATGTTTTATTTATGCTTAGAATTCTTATGGAAAAATGGTCTTATRGGTTAGTTATATACGTTTAGAATTCTTATGGGAAATAGTTTTTCTAGTTTAGTAATGGTTCGTACCACACGTTCGTAAGCTCAAGAAGGGGCAGTTCATGCCTAGAATGAAGGGGCAGGCAGTAACCATGTTGCTCAAGGAACCCCAATGACCATGGAGGCATTTGTGCAGGCAATGATTGCCTTTGGACAGGCTAGTCAATCGAGCAGAACTAAAAAATGAGAATACAAGAAGATCTCTGAATTCAATGATACTCGCCCCACCTCCATTTGCTGGCACCACTGATCCTCTAGAAGCCGAGAAATGGTTGATAGAGATTCAATAAACTTTCTCTATCATGCGATGTGTGAATCATGAAAAAGTGGATTTTGCTGCTTACATGATCCAAGGAGATATGTACAACTGGCAGCTGATGGTTTAACACCAGCATGAGGGGCACACAAGTCCCTTCATTGGGAAATATTTAATAAGGCCTTCAACGATAAATATTTTCCCAAAAGTGTGAGTCATCAAAAGGAGCGAGAAGTTGTGAGGCTGTGGCAGGRAAGTCGATCAGTGGGTGAATATGAAGTTACGTTTGCGCGAATAGCTACGTTTKTCCCTGACTTAGTGGCTATAGAAGATAGGAGGGGAAGGCGCTTCGAAGAGTGACTCAGGTCTCAAATCAAGCTGGCAATAGTCCYTTTTGATCYCTCTACATACCCGGAGATTGTCAACAAATCTCTTTTAGTAGAGAGGGCTCAATTGATAAGTAAGAAGGAAATCAATAGTCAACCCAATGGTTAAGGATTTAGGAATGGAAATTCTAGATGCTGGGATAAGGGTGGTCAAAAGAAGAGATACGACCAAGAGGGTAGACAGGGTAGCCAACCGAACAAACAACAGGGGAAGCCTTGCTCAAATTATGGTAAGGAACATGGGGAGAATGCCTTCTAGGAAAAGAAGCACGCTTCCAGTGTGGAAAGCTAGGACATTTTGCAAATGAATRTAAGCCGACTTGTTTTAACTGTGGGAAGCTGGGACATTTGGCTAGGGATTGTAAGGAGAAAAAGAAAGCTACACTAGCACATGTCTTCCTGATGACTAGGAGAGACGTTTAGGAGGAAGATGATAGCATAAGTCGAGGTTCTCTATAGGAACCATGCCTTGAAGAGGTCACTTAGGAACGAAARGTTGAGATGCGTACTAAGTAACCACAAATTTTCTTGGTGAATTCTAAATTTCAAGGACGAAATTTATTTTATGGAGTAGGATATTGTAATACCCGAGGTCTATTTTTTTTCATTTTTAYGAACTTTATATAATTACATTAATTATATTCTAATTCACTAATTAGATATATTCATGATTAATAATGGTTTAAGTATTTTGCAGCAGAAAGACTTGGAGGACATAAAGTTCGATATGCTAATTAGAAATAAATTATTATATCTTTAACTGTTTATTTAACTGTGCATTATTATGTAAGTATATTGATATAAAGGTGAAATTTTATTAGTTTAGTTTAATTATAAGCCTTAGTTAATTCATTTAGACCTGACCCATTAAAGTCCCTTCTCTTCATATTCAAACCAAAAATTGGAATTAGAGTTCGATTTTGGGCTAGAAGAAAACTAATAGATCTTAACTTAGTTGGGCTTAGTCGGTTAAGGAATAAAAATGGCCCATGGAAGAATTTTGGTTAGGGTTAAGTTTGTTTATATAAAAAAATTATTAATTATGTTGACCATATTGATCTTCTTCCCCGAAAGGAGACATAAACTCTAACCTAACCATAAGTTACCGCACCGCCACTACCATCGCCAACACTCTCTTCTCCTTCTCTCTCTCCTTCTCTTCCTCCTCACTTGCTCGTCGCTGGTTTTCTTCTGCATCTCTGCTATTGATCGTCACCTACGCATGTCACCGCTGCAGATCMACTATTGCTGTGATCGAGATTTGCTGCTCGCTGTGCTAGATTCGTCAAGATCCACTTGAATTGCTGTGTAATACTCGAGATTTAGTTTCTGTTTTTCTTTTCGAACTATATATATATATATATATATACATACAATTTATGTTCGAATCTACTAATTAGATTGTATTCTTGATTGTTAGTAAATTGATTAATTTACGATGAAAAGACTTGGAAGCCGTAACGTTTGATGTGCCAATCAGAAATAAATAATTATTTCCTTGATTTATTATTGGTTATGCGTTAATATGTGAGTAAGTTTATTTAAAGGTGAAATTTTATCACTTTACTTTAATTAGAAGTCTTAGTTAATTAATTTACACCAAGTGAGCTCACGACTTTAAAGGAATGGAAATGTTTGAAAAGCTTCTTACATTTTGAAAGGAAAGTCTTTATGAGAAAGTTTATGATATAGAAATGTTTAAAAAGCTTTTATTGAGAAAGTGAAATTTTATAACTTATGACATATAGGGCATTATTCATGCATTCATGCATAAGATTTGCTTACTGAGTTTAGTAGCTCACCCCATATTTCCTTATTTTATGTTTCAGGTGATGATTAACCAGATGGTGCGTCGAGATCATTTGGGAGCAGGCTTTGATCCCAAGAATTGTTTTGTTAATTAAATTTTTTTTATTTATGTACTTGTTGAAAGTTTAAAATTTATTCCTTTATTGTCAAAAGCTTCCATTGAAATTTTAAATATATGAGAATTAAGTCRGTGACATTCCCGGATTAGGGTAGTTTATGATATGGGGGTGTTACAATTATGGTATCAGAGCTTAGAGTTTTAAAAACAATTCTGTAGACTTCATAAGAAAATGATTTATAAATTCTTGAAAAGTATATGGGTATCAAGTCATGCCACAGGSGTTTCTCCAAGGACCATCTCGTAAGCTTTATGTTATAGTTTGAGTTATTAACTGATATTTAATGTTTATTTGTTATAAGGACTAGCTTGTTTATGTTTGGAATTTTTAAGGTTTATTTTAGACCAAGAGGCATTACGTTCCACTTGTAATACCTAAATCAAATCGTAAATGTCGTTTCTTACCTATCCATGAGATGAAATTAAAATTGTCAAGAATCTAAACTTGATGTCAAATTTAGGAAAAAGTGTTTGTAGAATAAAGTCTTTGAAGGAAATATTTTTGCTAGGAATGTGATATTTATTCTATATTAAAGTATTGTTTAAATGTTTAAGATGTGAGGCTCCTCTCACTTGATTCAAAAGTCTTGTAAAGTAAATGTTGTGCAATTATAAGGTGATTAGTTAGGCTGGATGGATAATCTTTGATAAGTGAGATATTGAATTCCTTCTGACAATGCTCAAGGAGTTTTTGGTTGATTTGAATAGGTTTAACTTTGGTTGGGATAGTTCTTTAAACAAATTATTTTCATAAGGAGAGGTGAACGGTGTGTAGTCTTTTAATTCTAGATGTTGAAAGGAATTGAGAACAAATTGCGACTAATTTTTTAGACTATAAGGCTTCGATTTTGATTATGATGATATGATCCTTAAGTTGGATTTTTATTCGTTTGGAGATATTGACTTTTCTTTAAGAAGTTTTTGATATATATATATATATATTGGACTTGAGAGATTAAGATGTTTTTTTATTATAAATTTTGAGGAAAAGAATTAGAATCCAATGAATGAATATGTTAATTTGGATCTAATGCCAATTATGAAGTGGGTATATATGTAAGTTTATCAATATATAGGTTAAGGTTTACAGATTTTCAGAACTATAAAGGGTAAAGAAAAAAAAATCTCACTTATGATAAGAAACACGAATAGTATGAATATAATCTTCACTATAGTGACACAACATGTATATTGTCTAAACTATTCATTCTACCTCTAGGATTCAGGTATGGGAAACCATATCTCAGACTGTGATAAACGGCGATTCGCTTCTCAGATTTCAAATCCCTCTCTATGACACAAGCTTTTTAATTCTTATAAATAGTATCTAAACTAACAAAAGTTAACTGTCAATTTTTGTTTTTATGTTATATGCCTTCCTCCGTCTCTTATTTGGTACGTCGGTACATATATGCTAATAGAAACCTCCCTCGTGCCGATTCATTTTATATATGTAGATATACGATTAAAAAAACTAATATATGTCTTCGTATCCGATCCAGAGCTAAGTCACTCAGCCGAACGGTGACCTCGTACCTATCCCTGTGCAGTCTAACCTCCTAGTCGTACCACACACTCGTACCCACCTCATAGGTTATAAGACCATCACACTACAATCTCGTAAATACGTGTGCTATATTACAAGCCGCAACAGCCGTAACTCTACGTCCTATGTCATCCAAAAGGAGTTCTGTGCATTTGTATCAAATATACAGCCACTCGTGTGTAACTCATGTAATACTTAACTTACCTGATATTGAGTATGATGTTTACCTTCTGGACAGAAATCGCCTGTACGACCACTGAGACCCCACCATCTGTAGATGTGTCTTGCGCGAAAGTTTAACTTTCCCAGTACGTATCACCATGGTACAGAAACAAGAACCATTCGATGTAAGCGGCGGTACTTAAAACTCAAACTCTTGTTAATTGTACGACTACGTTCTCCTAGCTCTAATATAAATGATCCTACAGGTCTCCTATGGTTAACGAACACACGATAATTTATATAGCCAGAAATCTTAAATAAGCTATGCGTCGTAAACGGTTATAGTCAGATTAATAGTGAATAATTGGAATTTTTAACTATCTGGGCTATAGGGTAAACAAATACTGTGATCCAAAAATGGCAATTAATGGAGAAAAGTAGGCCAAAAAAAGGATAACACTAGGAATTCATTTATAGAGTTTCTCACCTTAAAGGTATGCAGGTTGGATTTTTTGAACTTGATGATATATTTATCGGTTAAATGTCTACAAGGTGTACTTGAGGATTGTGAACAAGGACACTGTATATGCTTATTTTAGTATTAGTGTTATTTTCGTAAATAAGAAGTATAGTAAGAACCAAGATTGTTGCGGATTTAAAGGGGGATTGTTAAGTATAACTGGTTTAAATTAGAAAGATTTAAATATAGGACGTTGAAAATGACAGATTAGATTATATTGATGTAAAAGTTAATTGATAATAAGGTATAGAAATCGCGAATCGTTTTTAAATTGTTGATAGATTCGGTAAGTCAATTAAATTTATGGGTTCTAATTGGTACGACTGATTGCGGCTATTTGCGGCTATAGAAGTGAGTGCGGGGTGAACAGCTTGAATAGAGGACGCTTGCGAATCCACACCATGAGCTCAGATTCTACTATATCACATGGTACACTAGTTTCTCTATAGTGTAATAAAGTACTGAAAAACCCTACAATCCCTCGTTCGTGTTGCATTTAGAATGTGTGTGACGAAAGGACCATCTGTAGGACGGAAATAGGTATTCCTGTATATAACCCCTAAACCGCTTAGGAGTCCATTCCTAGGCCAAAAAGGCCTTCCCTCGAGTGTAGGCCCGGTAAAAGAGGACATAAGAGTGGCGCATTTGCCACCAGGAGATAGGTCTGACGATTTCCCTGGTCCCGAATCACGTTGTTCACGTCAGTACGTCACAAACGAACTAAGAGTCGTGTTGATGAACCGGAACTCCACCTGCGCAGGTGCACGGACAGCGGACCAAAGGGTATCCGCGAACCAGCGAATCCAGGTGGGACCCGCGGAAATCCGTAGGCCAAGGCGTACCCGCGCTTCCCGCGCACCCGCGGGACCAAACGGGCAGCGGATGATTAGTTGGACCCAACGGACCAGTTGCAAAACTGCTCTTCCCTTGTCGCTAATCCTCGCCCCACACAGCCCGTAGCCATCTCTTCTCCTCTCTTCTCTTTTCTCCCATCCTTCCCGGCCATACGACCCACCCCGGTTTCCCTCCTCCCTGGCGCCGAACCACGGTCGAATGCCCAATCCTCTAAATCCAAAATCCCAAAAAGAAACCCTTTTGAACTTATCATTAGAAGTAGAATATATCAAAAAAAAAAAAAAAACTCCGATATTGAATTGAGATTTGATTTTAAGAAGAGTACCGCTAAAAGTGATGAATTGGTGATTCGCGCGTTGATTTAATCTTTAGATATAATCAAAAAAGAAAACCGGGTTTTAGCGAGGTTTAGGCTAAAATCTTAAATTTATTCGTTCATCGACCCCGCCCGAGCATTGCCCATTCTAGATTTAATTTAGAATTGATTCTGAAGATTTAATTCATGACTTTGTTTTTTATGTCGCATTGATTTTAAAGTGGAAATTAATTTGTATGAAGTGTATAATTGCGTTGTTGTTTATTATTGAATTATTTTGTTGGAATAAAAATAAAGACTAACTGTGTGTTCTTACAAATTATCTAAGCGCTCAGGAAAGTCGCACGTATATTAGTTATAATGATTCATTAATACTTTATGTTAGGGCTTAAATTCGCACTATTTGTATTTAACATATAAGTATTCATATGTATATATGCTATTTTTCCACACTTTTTTCTGTGTCGTATGCCTTTAATTTAAAAGCCCATAAATGTTATGGGTGCGAGGTATTTTTAGCTTAAAGAGCAGAGCTTTAAATCTCAAGTGATCTTTTGTCAACACCCATGAGATCAGACGTAGAGTAAACATGAAGAAAAGGATACAACCGGAGAAGTCCTCCGGTACGAGTTATCATTCGGACAGTGTATAGTTACGAATCTTTTTATAGATCGTCGGACTTTAACTCGTTACTTAGTAGTAGGATCTTGTACTCACCCGAATAAGCAATAGTAGAGTGGAGCAGGTTAACGGCATAATTCACGATATGTATTGGAGGTATCTAGGTAGTAAGAGAAAAGGGTGCTTGTTGTGTACACGTTGCGGTACTATTTTCGATCCCCCGTACTAACGCACTTAAGATAATCATCCTGATCAAAAGATTGATTTGCGAGTTTTTGTAAGCAACTATATATAAATTTTATTATGATATAATACTAGGTGGTATAAAAATTTTGAAAGAGAGATACATTAGTTGTGA